>CM023458.1:97790052-97987552 GCA_013339765.2 Haemaphysalis longicornis
AAACCAAGAACCTTGCATTTGGTGACGACAGGAATGGGAGAACCAGAAATATGGAGAGAGATGAGGGAATTGTGGGCGCGCTGGTAAGAGGAACGGTTGAGAAGGAGAAGCTCGGACTTTTCCGGAGCAGGGGAAAGACCAACAGCGGTGAGAAAAGTGTCGATGAGATCCAAGCCACGTTGCAGGGTGCTCTGCACATGGCCCGGAGAGCCAGATGAACACCAAAGGGTGATGTCGTCGGCGTAAAAAATGTGATGAAGGTAAGGGATTTCAAATAGTTGGGAAGCCAGAGGAGTCAGAGCAATATTGAAAAGGGGGGGGGGCGGGAGGACAGCACCCTGAGGAGTGCCACGAGTGATGTGGTGGGGGTCGGACAGATGAGAGCCGACTTGAAAGCGAGCCACTCGGTGAGAGAGGAAGGAGCGGATATAGGAGTACATGCGGGAGCCGCAGGACATTGCGGCAAGCTGTGCCAGGATATGGTCATGGCACACACCGTCAAAGGCTTTACGGACATCGACGGTCACCAGAGCGTGGATTTGGGTGGGGGTGGAAGAGAGAAAGGTGTGCTGGAGAAGCAAAAACATATCCTAAGTACCGACACGGCGACGGAATCCGATGAGAGAATGAGGGAAGAAGTCCCTCTTTTCGAGAAATTCAGAGAGGCGAGTCAGAGCGATAAGCTCAAGGCTCTTACCAACGCATCACGTTAAGGATATAGGCCGAAGGTTAGCGATGGAAGGAGGTCTTTCAGGTTTGGGAATCATGGTAATAAGGGAAGACGTCCAGGAGCTAGGTAGGCTGCCACTGTCCCAAGCTTTATTAAAAATCTGGAGGAGGAACTCTTTCGCATTGTCGGGGAGGTTGCGGAGAGCCGTGTATGTGATGGCGTCTTCTCCAGGAGCAGAACGCTTATCATTTCCAACCAGGGCCGCCTCGAGCTCCCCAAGAGTGAAAAGGCGGTCCAGATCCGAATTAAGTTCACCTGAGTGGTTCATATAGCTAGGAGTAAGAGATGGCGGGAGATAAAGAGAGGCTAGTTGATTGAAGAGGTCGGAGGCTGTTCCTTGAGCAAGAGCTTTAGCTAAAGTGGGAGCAAGCGTGGGCTTAGTGGCTAGGAAAGATTTAAAAAGAGACCATGTCGATCGTGAGTGCTGAGCAGAGTCAAGATTGTCGCAGAGAGCACTCCATCGAGAATGTTCGAGGGAAGCGCAGTGGGCAACAATCTCGTCTCGTAGAGCAGCGATTCTGGAAGCGAGCTGAGTATTTTGGGGTTGGGAGCGGAAGGAGCGCTGCAGTCGTTTACGCCGCCGCCCCAAACGGAGAAAGTGAGGGTCAGGGTCTTGGATTGGATTATTTATTTATTATTTATTCATACTGCAATCCCCATTACAGAGATTTTAGCATGGTGGTTACAGCCATAATTTTTACAATGTTGGCACTCTGGAATGCATAAAAAAATAGAACATCATGATGTGAATAATCAGGTCAAATGTGCTGCAAATAACAATAAGGACGGCTCCATGACTTGGTTATTGGTTAGTTCATTCCACTGAGTTACGGTACGCGGGAAAAAGGAATATTTGAAGCAGTTATTTCGGGACCGGAAAGGGGTTAGCGTCAGTTGATGCCTTTGGCGGGTGGCGTACCCAGATGAAAAAGAAATGATATTGGAAACACCGAGCTTGTAATGCCCTTTAATTAATTGACAAAGAAATTGTAGTCGTATTAAACGATTTCTTTCGGTAGGTGAAGGCTCATTGGCACGATTTAAGAGTTCAGTTATAGAGGTGCGTCCAAAGGTATTGAAGATAAAGCTGACTGCCCTTTTCTGCACGTTTTCCAATTTAGTTATGTTAGCTTTAGTGGTGGTTCCAAACAATCACTCCATATTGTAACATTGGGTGAATGATAGTCTTGTACGCTAGAGTACGCACCGTGGAATTAAAATATTTTGAAGCTCTTCGAAGGAACAGTAGTTTTCGGTTAGCATTTGTAATTACGGAGTCAATACGTTTAGTCCAGTTAAGGTCATTGGTAATCGATAGGCCCAGATACTTAATGTTAGTTACCTCAGAAAGGGTGAAGCTTGCGGTGGAATAATTAAATAGTAAGGGGTTTTTCCTGTGGGTTATTCGCATAAATACTGTTTTATCGAAGTTAATTGACATCTGCCATAAATCACACCACTTAACAATTTTATGAAAGGCACTATTTATGATGATGGTTGGTGTTTAATGGCGCAAGGCCAACGAGGGCAAAGAGCGCCAGAGAAGTTATTGAATGAAAACAAGTGATTACCACAAAAGGTAGGTATAAAATGTCCAAACTGGACATGGTAAGATCAATAAAGATAATGGTGATGGCTGGTGTATAGGGCCAGATGTGATTACGCATGATAGGAAATGAGGTTTAAAAACTTAACATCTGACAAATATTTAAAAACGCGTTTCACAGAAACGATGGCATCGTCACCTAGAAACAGAGATGGGTGTAGGGGAATATGTTGTCTGTAGAGTTCTCTGAAGTGTTTGTGTCGTGTTGTGTCAAGTGCCTTGCATTGTATGAGTATGGGGACTACGGATAGGCCCCCCCCACACCTGCTACACAGGGGTCTTGGAGATCCCGTGAGCAGGTGGGAGTGTGTTACATGCGTATGGCCTATCCGTAACCTAGCTAGGGTAACTTCAATGTGCCTGTTGTGTGAGTCAGTAGTGTATTGTCCCAGGTGTGGTTTTATTACATGTAGTTTGTTGTCTGTCTGTTCGCTCCAGTCTGCTTGCCAAGTTTTACGGAGTTGTTGTCTAATGTGTGGCTTGAGGTCTGTGTAAGGTAGTGTTGACATGTCGACTGTGTTTCGGAGTGCAGCATTGGCGGCCATTTCATCCGCCACTTCATTACCGCCAATGCCAGAGTGGCCTGGCACCCAACACACAGTCACCCCAAGGTTTGAAGAATAAGCTACCATAATCGTTTTGAAGACAAGATTAATGACATGGTTTTTTGATGACTTTCCGGATGATAATGCACGGACGACGCTCAACGAATCTGTATAAATGACGGATGTAGGAATATGATGTTCAACTATGTGACTTACAACTAGAAATATGCCATATGCCTCTGCCGTAAAAATACTTGTATTAACATTCATTGTTCTACATGCTTCAAAATTGGGCCCATGCGCAGCACAAGACACCGCAGTGGACGTTTTAGATGCATCGCTGAAAAACTCTGCAGCCCTGTATTTATTCTGCAGATGCATGAAATGCTGCAAAATCCCACTTCTTGGTGTCCTGTTCTTATTGTATTGTACGAAAGACAAGTCACATCCCACAGGACGAAGATGCCATGGTGCTACAAGATCAGTGTGAGATGATTTGAATGTGTCTAAGAGGGAGACCTCATGAATAGTCACCTCGTCCCTCACTCTCTGCGAGAAGGGAACGGAAATTGATGGGGGGTTTTAAAAAAGAGTTTAGTTGTGGACGTATCATTAAAAACCGGTTTAAAGGGATGGTTATTCATTGATGAGATTTTGGAGGCATATAGGAGGTCAACATAAGTTCGCTGGTACGCTAAGCACCATTTGTCCACTCTGCATAAAGACTGTGGACAGGACTGGTACGGAATGCCCCACAAGACAGGCGAAGCCCCAAGTGAAGCACTGGGTCGAGCATTTTAAGTGCTGTTTTTGTGGCTGACCCATACACAACGCTTCCGTAGTCCAACCGTGACCCTACCAACGCGGCATAAAGTCGAAGCAGGAGTTGTTTGTCTGCACCGTACGATTGGTGAGACAGGACTTTTAGAATATTCATTGTTTTTAGGCATTTTTGTTTGAGTCGTTTTATGTGGGGTATGAATGAGAGTTTCTCGTCAAACACCACCCCCAAAAACTTGTGTCTCTTTTTACTGGAATCGAGTCACCAAAGAGTTTTACGTCGGGATCGGGCAGGATGCCCCGCCTTTTTGAGAATACAACGCAGGTACTTTTAGAAGGATTAAGTTTAAACCCATTTTCATCTGCCCAGCGAGAAAGTTTATTTACCCCAAGCTGGACCTGACGTTCACAAATGGATATGTTACATGATTTGAAAGATATTTGAACGTCATCTACATACATCAAGCAGGATATGGTTGGCGGCAGTGCCTTTCGGAGAGAGTTCATCTTAACTATAAACAAGGTGCAGCTCAATACGCCACCTTGAGGCACGCCATTCTCCTGCACGTGAACGTTTGAAAGTGCCGAACCGACCCTGACACGAAATGTTCGTTCGGGCAGGTAACTTGAAAGAGTATTAAGCATGTTACCTGTCACACCATAGGATTTTAGGTCTGCAAGAATGCCATAACGCCATGCCGTATCATAAGCTTTCTCGATATCAAAAAATACGGTCATGCAGTACTGTCTGTGTATAAAGGCATCCTTAATGTAAGATTCCAGTGCAACTAATTGATCATTTGTGGATCGCCCTGCCCGGAAGCCTGCCTGGCAGCTCTCGAGAAGACCTTGTACTCAAGGAAGTACACGAGCCTACGGTTTATCATCTTCTCGAGGAGCTTGCACAGGCAGCTTGTCAAAGCAATGGGCCGGTAACTAGAAGGAGAGGAAGAGTCCTTCCCTTCTTTTAGGAAAGCCACTACTATGGCCTCCCTCCAAGAGCGAGGAATGTGCCCCGAAAGCCAAATCTTGTTATATAGGTGGAGGAGTGTTAGAAGAGTGTCTGAGTGTAGGTGCTGTATCATTGTATATGTGATGTTGTCTGGGCCTGGAGCTGAGGGTTTACAAGTGCTCAGAGCGGTCCTCAGCTCATGAAGTGAAAACTCCGAGTTATAAGAGGAGGTTGACTTATCATTATCAAGTAAAGACTTCTTTTCGGCCAATTGTTTGTGTTTCATGAAAGTGCTAGTGTAGTGTGCTGAACTGGACACGTGTTGGAAGTGTTGTGCGAGTGTGTTAGCCTGGTCTTCCAGTTTGTCCCCTGTTGTACTGACCAGGGGCAGGCTGTGTGTCTGTTGTCCTTTTAGTTTGCGTATTCGTGTCCAGACTTTGCGAGAGTCAGTGTAAGAGTTTATGGATGTTACGAATGAGCGCCAACTCTCTCGTTTTGCCTCACGGCGCACACGTTTTCCCATCGCCTTAGCCCTTTTGAACAATAAAAAGGGTTTTCCCCACGTGGGGTACCTGCGCAGGATACCCCACGCCTTGTTCTGGGCCTCTCGCGCCCCCCTACATCCTCATTCCACCACGGCCTCCGCTGGTTGCGCGGGGCACCAGAGGCGTGGGGAATGGACTTTTCGGGGCGTCGAGGATGTGCGCCGTGAGGAGTTGGGTAGCTTCTTCGACGTGTAGGTGTCCTATGGATGTGTGGTGTAGTTTGGATGTCTCTGTAAATGTATTCCAGTTAGCTCGTGCTTCATTGAACCTATTATGGGAAGATAACTGCATGGGCCTTTACCTATGTATGTGAGTGAGGTGGGGAAGTGGTCACTACCGTATGGGTCAGTGCCCACACCCACTCGAGGGGAGGAAAGAGAACTGCGGAGCCAATCGCCAAGTCAAGACATGAGTATGTGTTGTGTCCTATGTTATGGTATGTAGGCTGTTTATTGTTGAAAAGGCATGCTCCTGAAGATGTAAGGAATTTCTCTATAAGGCGACCTCGGGCATCCGTGCGAGAAGAGCCCCAAAGAGTGTTGTGAGCATTAAGGTCGCCTGTAAGGATGTATGGTTCGGGCAGCTGGTCAACCAGCGCCTCGAAGTCGGAGCTCGTAAGTGCAACATCAGGAGGAATGTATATGGAGCATACCGTTATCAACCTATTAAATATTATTTAAACGTATTGCTACAGCCTCAAGGACGGTGTTCAAGGTGACAGGGTGGCATGCTAAGGATTTGCGGGTGATTATGGCAACACCGCCAGAAAGGTGTGTGCAGCCATCCCTGTCTTTCATGTATACCATGTAACTATTCAAGAAATTTGTGTGTTTGGAATTCAGATGTGTTTCCTGGACACACATATATACTTGGCTGATGGCATGCAGAATCTCATAAACGTCGTCAGATTATTCAGAAGGCCTCTGCAGTTCCATTGAACTATGTTTTCTCTTCCCATTATTATGTGTTCAGAGCTACTGGAGTGTGACTGTTTATGTAGGGTCTTTTCGGGGCTTGGAACTCTTGGGAGGGGTTTTCTGACCTTCTCTACTGACCTGGACGTCGCAGCCCTTTCCTTCCGCTGCGATGAGAGCCGGAAGGGCTCGACGTCCATGTCGTCATCTGAAGGCAAGGGGGTGCCAGCGGACTGGGCCCCCTTGACGTGGTACCCTTTCGGGTGTTCTTTGCCTGCGCTGCCAGTGCCGGAGGCGTGGGAGCACCCCAGATGGCAACAGGCAGTGAGGAGGGGGAGGGGGTCGCTGCGACTGCCTCGGTCTCCATCTCGTCCGGGCCCTCGCGTGTGCTTCGGGCCGGTGGAGAGGGGGAAACGGTGGGTGCAGCAAGCATCCCCACCGGACGTGGATACCACCACAGCCGCTGTTGGCTCAGCGAGCGGTGCGGAGGCGGGTTGGGCTGCCAGAGGCAACCCAGGGGGGGGGGGGGGCGGGACCAAGTCCGACTCGCGGTTACTGGGTCCCCGCCCGAAACCAGACGCCGCTCCGCCCCCGGCGAGCTGCGTCGGCGTACCTCCCCAGGGGGAAAGAGGCGAACCTCTTCCGCGCCTCGGGAAGGTGATGTTTCAGTGACTTTGATGTTGATTATTTTCATCTCTAATTGAAACTTTTCACATTTTCTGGAGTACGCCGCGTGTGGGCCCTGACAGTTTACGCAAGAAATTGTTGAACGTACAGTTGTCGGACGGGTGGTCGTGCTGGGCGCATTTTGCGCAGGTAAGTCGGCCGCGACAGGAGTTTTGTGCCGTGCCCGAACCGTTGGCACTTGAAACAGCGCCGCGGGTTCGGGATGTACGGCCGGGACTGAACATCGGATGTACCAGCGTTGATGTATTCTGGAAGGATGGACTTGTCGAAGGTTAGGATGAGGTGCTTTGTCGGTATTTGTTTATCGTCTCTGCGGATGGTTATGCGCCTGACCGCTGTTACGCCCTGACTACGAAGGCCCTCCAGCAGGTCAGCTTCAGATTCATTTAGTAGGTCATACTCAGAAATCACGCCCTGGGAGCTGTTTAGGCTGCGGTGGGGCGTGACTCGGAGTGGCAGATCGGCGATGCTGGTTTGTGCAAGAAGTTTATTGGCCTGGTCCTGGCTACTGATCTCAACAAGAATTTCACCGGTTCGATGTTTTTGGCCTTATACGACCCTCCAACAATACTGTCAAGAAACTTTGAAATGAGAAAATACCGACTGGAAGCAAGAGGTTTTGATTGGTCTACAGATTCCATCACGATGAAGCGAGGACTAGTTATTCGGTTTCGGAGGCGTCAAGTCAGGAAGAGGTGGAAAAACTTCGGTGCGGCCCCTTTTCGGGGGCCGATCACGTCTGGGGGGGGGGGTTTTGAAAATGCCATATAGCATAGTATAAAAGCAGGGAGACGGGGGTACTTTCTTCTTTGACCTTACCCTGGTAGCCAAGAGGTCCCGGAGCTCCCTGCCTGGTAAACAGACAGGGAGCCCATCCGCCGGAAGCTTGACCTGGCTCCGACGGCCACCGTTCGTGGTTTCTAACCCTCCACCTATAAACGCATCGCCACGGTTGGATTCCAGCTTATGTTTGGGGGCTCGGGGTCCGCGGTATCGCCAGTACCGTCACCAAGATTGCTCAAGGTGCCCCGTGCGGGGGAAAGGCACTATTTAGAATGTTATATCAGTTACATTGGATATTTCAGAATATATAACGCAGTCATCAGCATACAACTTGATTTTTACAGAAACTTCATTCACAATATCATTGATAAAAATTAGAAAAAAAGTGGTCCAAGAACAGTACCCTGTGGGACGCCAGAGTCAACGGTTTCCTCTTCTGAACAGAATTCGTTAAAAACAACAACAAATTGTTTACGGTTTATAAGGTAGTCTGCTGTCCATTTTATTAGGCGCGGAGTTTTAAGCGTTATCTCTAATTTAAAAAGTAATTTCTTGTGTGAGACTTTGTCAAACGCTTTCGCAAAGTCCATAAAGATGGCATCAGTTTGTGTCCCATTGTTAATTGAAGTTGCGAAATCGTGTATTGTCTCGACAAGTTGAGTGGAGGTTGAATAGCCTTTTCTGAATCTGTGCTGGTGTTTTGTCAGGATGTTATGCTTACTAAGAAACTCAGAGATATGCGTATGAATGATGTGTTCTAGAAGTTTACAGGTAGTTGACGTTAAGGAAATAGGACGATAATTCGAGATGAGTTCTTTTTTACCCGATTTATAAAGAGGCTTGACTCTGGCGGCCCTCCAATCATCTGGTACTCGCCCTTCGTGTAGCGATTTTGAAAATAAAACATACAGATATTTAGCGATCTACTCGGCATACCGCTTTAAAAATGAGTTTGGAATGGTATCCGGTCCGGGTGTCTTTTTAACATCGAGTTTAAGTAGCATGTTAAAATGCCTTACTGACTGATAACAACGTCAGGTATAGACGGATGCGAGCACGACGACTACTGCTCGAGAGCGCAGCGGCAATGCCCGACGTCCAGTTCTCATACACTCAAAAGAGTGGGAGGCCAGAGCCGTGCGGAAGGCGTCTCAGTCAATGTGAGTGACGAGGCGACGTCGCGGGATGTGGGAAACGGATATGGAAAGATGAATCAGAAAATGGTCGCTGAGGAGGTTTTCCGCTGTGACCCGCCACTGAACTGAAAGGGGCCCCCGAGAGAAAGTAAGGTCGGGTGGCGTGGACCGCTGTGAGGTAGTGCCGGCTCTGGTAGGGGAGCCCGGAGTATTAAGAAGGGTGAGGTGGCGTTCCTGTACAAGACAGTGGAGAAGGCGACCAGGTTTGAGGGTCTCCGGGTAGCCCCAAAGAGTGTGAGGCGCATGGAAGTCACCCCCAAGGATTGGTGGTGGACGGGAGTGAGTGAAGGAACTTGCCTAGCGCACTGAATAAAGAGGAAGTTACAGGCGGGTTTTTAGAAAGAGAGAAGGGCGAGTGAGATTTTAGAAGAAGGATCATAATAGACCACGCCGACTAAATATTTGAGAAGGGTACAGGGTATGTCCAGTGGTTCCACGAGCATGTCGCCACGCACATAAATGAATGCTAGCGGCGTGCTTGTAGCGGCATGTTGGGCGCGGTAACCTGGGATGGCACTAGTGGCACGGGCCTCTTGTATCAAAGAAAATGAGGGAGAAAATGGCTGTTAAGGAGGTACTGATGGAGAGGCGTCTTGTTATTGCGTAAGTTTCGGCAGTTCCACTGCACCACCTCCAAACCCTCAGCACTGGAGCGGTTAAGGAGGTACTGATAGTTAAATTTCGCCTCTCCACCTTCTTGGTGAACTGATGGAGCCGAAATAGTGATGTTCTTTTGATGCGCGAGCCGAGAGGACGATCTCGACTCGCTCCGATGACCGACGACCGATGCTTGGACCGGGTGAGGGATGAGGGCTGCCTTCCTTGCTGGATATTAGGTTTATTTACACTTATTTACATTACTCCAACTTTACATCAGGTCAGAGTGACGGTTACATTGTCACTCTTCCAGCAGCAGCCTGATCGGCAGAGATCTATACTAAACTAGATCCCCTCTCGACCGACCCTCGAGAAAACCCAACACTCCGGTTTTGAAAACAAAAACCCCGCCTCCAAAAAGGGGGCGTACAAGAAAGAGAGAAAAAACCTTTCAAAACAATTATTACAAACCATTGATTGGCCACAGGAACCAGCCAATCACCCACATGTCCCCACCTGCGGTCACGTGACCTAACACTCTCTCTTACACACTCATAAAGCGTTTCCCACGAACGCCATGGCACCCGACAAGCAAATACAGGACATCTGTGGCCTAAGTGGACACATATTACGTTCAGCGGGCGGCATCTGCACAAAAGCCCAGCCGAGGGCCCGGAGCGGTCCCCGCGCGGCTGACCTCCCTCCGCGCGACGCCTCCCACGAAGCGTGCGTCTGCGCGCGCGGCGGGACAATGAGGGTTGCTAATTCCCTCTCAGACTAAAGGGGCGCCGCCGCCCACCTGAACAGACCACGGGGAGAGACGCCGCCAGCCGAGGCGGCCATCGTCGAGGCGAACGACCCGTCGACGAAGAGCGCCCGCCGCCGGAGTCGAAGATTTTCCAAAATTACACCGCGCGCGCTTTCAACACTAAGAGATACGATAATCTGGCCTCCCGTCAGCTTGTTATGCCGAATGCCCCAGCCACCTCCGGCGCGACAGAGGTACTCAGGCTAAGCACCCCCGTCCTTTGACACACAAAAGGACAGGCACAACACACGCTCTCCGCGGCTCCGAACTTGGCGTCCGTGCGGCTACATGAAAGAGACACAGGATCGTAGCTACCAGCGGAGGCGACGCCAATACATGGGCCACCGGCGGCCTTCATTAATTACATGCGGAGCCCGAACTTAACACTGATGGAGAGGCGTCTTATTATTGCGCAAGTTTCGGCAGTTCCACTGCACCACCTTTAAACCCTCAGCACTGGACATCTAGGTAGCGGTGGATGTAGAAGGACGGTCCTTTTTCTTAGCCGGGGGGAGTGATTCTTGTAAAGAAATAGCAATGGAACCAAAGGACTTAAGTTGCTCGGATGGGGCATTCAGCGCGGTGAGAACTTTGAGGATGGAGGTTTCGAGCTGAACCAATCGAGTGTGCTGGGCGGTGGACGTGCTTTCGACTAAGTCTGCCAAAGGCATGAGTTGGGTTGCAGAGGTAATTGTGGTGAACGTGGCAAGGTGCTGATTGAGCTGCGCAAGTTGGGAGGTAAGACAGGTGGTGGTTGCTTGGAGTGTTTCGGTGAGAGACTGAATCTTCTGTTGCAATTCCTGGGAAACGCGCTGCTGCTTACGCAGCTGGCGTTCGAGCATCGCGAGTCGGAGGTCGAAAGAGTGACGGTTCTCCTCATTCAAGGACCGTGAGGGTGTAGCATTGGAGGAAGCGGGCGGTGGCACCGACGGTCCTTTCAGTTTAGCAGCGTACGAGCCCGGTGGGATGTGACCGGTGAGTCAGATGCAGGTTTAGAGGACGGAAGGCAAGGGGTGTCCTGCGTCACCCGGCGCAAAGCTATGCGGCGTTCGAACGCAGCTTTAGCACATGCGCGTTGCTTTTCGAGGAGGAAGCGGCAGGTAGGGTCAAGAGAGAGGTGAGTGTTCACCTTGCAATGAATGCACCAGGGCTGAGAGCATACGTGGGTGCTAGGGTCAGGTGGTAGAGGGGAAGCACAACGGCGGCACATGGCCGGAGCACAATGCTGCGGGCACTGGTGAGCCCGGTGTCCCAGAGCGAGACAGCGGGTGCATGTGGGTGGTTTAGGTTTGTGGGGGTGACACCGAAAAGCAACACGTTTGAAATATACGAAGCGGGGGATTACGGTGCAAGCAAAAGTAATGAGAACTGATTGGGTGCTACCCATCATGCGTGCAGCAAGAATATCGGTGGTATACTACTCTAGTTCCTGCATAATCTGAGGAGGAGTGAAATGGCCGCCGACGTTATGGATGACACCAAGGCAGGAGATGGGAGGGCTGCGAGCATAAGGTTTGATGCTGATGGTCTTACCATGAAGCCGAACGTGAGAGAGAAAGAGTAGGAGGTGAGCGGTAAGAGGGAAGTGAGTTTTCAGAAACACAAGGCTCTGAGTGGGCTTCGCCTATAGGGTGATTTCTTCACTTGTCTGGGAGGAAAGTTGTGCAGCGGAGGCAATAGCGGTGAGCAAGTCGTACAGAGGTAGCTTGGGAGTAAGGGTGCCTGGAGGAAGTTAGATGCCGACAGTGATCAGTTCGGTGCGGGATCGGGCGGTGGAAGCGGGTTTACGGGCGGAGCCAACAGTGGTCCAGGCGTTTTCCGTAGATTGCGTTGTAGCGTCACCTCCTGGCGGCTGAGTGAGATCCATTTCGGCCGACGCGTCTTCAGTCGGAGGCACGGCGGGCTTAATGGAATGTTCTTGTCTATCATAGGAGGAGGCAGCACTACGTAAGGATTGGATAACGGAACACACGGTAGAAGGTGTAGCTATGAAAGGTCCAGTACCGGCGGCAGCGTCCAGCGGCGACGCGGTTGGTGGGGGAGGAGGGCTCTTGACTTGTTCCGCGGCCAAGGTCATCGTTGGAGACGCTATGGCGGCGCAATCTGCGGTGAGGAACGCAGACGCCCACAATGGGGCCGTCGGCCCTGCGCTCTCGGCGCCACTCACAGCGTTCGGAGCAGGCATCGCGGCGCTTGCAGAGACGACTTCAAGATTTTGGCTTGCGGGGTCCGCCATAGCACTGAGAGTGATGGGAGAAGGTGCAGCAGCATCGGAAGCAGGAGGTTGGAAGAACGGCGAAGCGTCGGTGGTGATCGGCTGAAGGGGCCTGGTGATGTCTTGCATTCCCGGAGTGCCAGGGCGACGCTGTAATCTTAGCGACGCGACGCGGTGCTTCGGAATTTTGAATGGGCCTGGGGGGCCACCACGTCGTCGGACAGGGACCCCGATGGTGGCTGGATGATCTTGAAGGCTTCGTGAAACGAAGAGTAATAACTGCGCGGGCGGGAGCGGCCCTCAGCAAAAGCAGGGGCAAAGAAAAACGGAGCACGATATGCGGCTATGAAACCTGGACTGCGCCACCTAGCGGCGTCCATTATTATTATTATTATTATTATTATTATTATTATTATTATTAGTATTATTGTTATTAATATATGCTGCATTTCAAGATACCTGTCTCCCTCACTACAATATGGCGTCCTAAGCATCTGCATTAGATACTCTAGAATATTGGCGTATGCAGACGCCTTCTCTTTGTCACGAACACTGTCTTTTTAGGTGCTGTTATACCCGACGATGATATTCCTATTCTATCGGTGTAATTTGTGTGTATGCATGAACGTGTAGGTGTGTGCGTGCGTGCCTGCAGGGTGCTATACTGCACTTCTTGGTGTAGTGCACTGTGGAACTAGTACCCAGATTTTTGTCTGCCTTTTTGTACTTTTGTGGTACATTATGATCGAAGCCCTAGTGTTGTTGGAGGGCATTTCCAAATAAATAAATAAATGGCATTTTTACCGACGGAGCCACCCACCTAATTACCACCCAACTTAGTTTGGTCGCTCTTCAGCCCACATGCTCTCGCACCAGGAACATACGCGTGCTACTACTACTACTACTGATACTGCCACTGCTACTTCTACCGCTTCTACTACAACTACTACTATAGTATTAGGAACACCACAGCAGAAAAATGCACTATTTAAAAACTTCATCCTGAAGTATTTTTGAACGTCCCGCGCCGTTATTATTGCTAAAAGCACACAAATATTCTTTAAGACGTTGAATTTTATTTCATGCGTCCCTTGCTTGTTTTACCAATGAACGGTATACTAAATGCTGTGGCTACCTTGTATGTCTTATAATATAATTTGGTTTTCATTTTCTATAGACGATAGTATCTGTCTCTTCCAGCAACAAAACGTTTGTGCGTCTATAAGAGTATGTTGCTGCCCAAAGTTAAGTGTTCTTTGACGACACTTTCCCATAGGCAAAACTATTCGGAACCACAACTTCACGCTTGTCGTCATTTTTAAGCAAAAGAAGCAAAAAGAGAAGACTTGGCATATATGAGGCAAGATATATATGTATACTTTGTACTCGCAGTGTTCTTTTCATTGAAAAAATGTGTAAATAATAGTGGCAATAGCAGACCAAAATGCGGGATAAAATTATTTTGACTCAAAAATACCACATCAGCAAGCGAGAGAATGGTCCTGGCGCTAGTGTTTCAAGTCAACTGTAACAAATGGGTTTAGTAAATGGCGCTTGCAAGAGGATGCGAGAAAAATAAATTGAGTAAGCAAAACTCCTCCGCGTTGTTGTGGGAGCAGTGTCAGGAGGGGAAAAGAGTGAGATGTTGGCTGGGAAGAGAAGCAACTTATTTAAGTGCAGAGGCAGCGTAAGATTATCACCGTTGAACAAAGTCAACAGGTACCTGGCCCATTCTTGCTCTATTAACACTATTTATGTGCGCGTTCATAAATTGAATGCATGTATTTGGGTTATTCGGGCGTGGTTATTAAAGCGAGAAGCTTGACGTAACAACAGCATCAGGGGAGGTTGCTCTTTACCTGTTTTTGCTTCGCTCATGTCAAAGTTTCGCTTTTCAATTATTTTATTTCTGTTTTTTTTTTTCAAACCTTCAACTTATTTGAGGGGGCCAGCCGCGTCAAAAAGTTAATAGCGTTTTGCATCGACGTTCCTGTGCAAAAATGTGAGAAAGTATGGTCACCGCTGCGCCCTTCGCGATGGATTCGCAAGCGTTCGCTCGTAACTCTCACCCGAAAGCCAGAAATGTGTCCACCCATCAGAACGCAACGCGTTCCACGATGCCTTCCATGGGTACACATGGGCTGACAATAACAATTCAGTAAGTATTTTCTCTCTTCGCGGCAAATATCTTGGATTTGTGACCATCTGAAGCCGTATATCCACGTAAATTCCGAACTTGCGGACTTTTACGTGCGCGAAAATCTCGAAACAGGGGTGTTTTGCATTCCGCCTCTATCAGAAAGCAGGCACCGCCACCGAAATCAAACCCGTATCCTTGGGCTCAGCAAATAAACGCTCGCGCTGTCCTGTCTATAAAGCTATTATGAGATGATAAATGCGATAGGGTTGAAACTCGGCCACGCCTATTTATATCAACACTGCGGATGCCACTTTCGAAATATTGCCGTACCCAAAATATGCCTAATGTTTTCGTTGTCCTGAAACACATTGACAAGTATCAAATGTGTTTCTGGGTTTTGTGGTTCGGAAAGTTGTGCATATATGAACCTGCTGCTCAAGTATTTTTTTACTTTTGACGAGAAGGCTGAATCCAGAGGCAGGCAGGCAGGCAGGCAGGCAGGCAGGCAAAGGCAGGTAAGCAGACAGACAGACAGACACACAGGCAGAAACAGACAGACGGACAGCCAGAAAGACCAATCGACCTACATTTCCGGGTTTTAGTAGCCCGTAAAGACTACGAAAGTACGCACTCACTGCCTATTCCATGGACGAGACCACACATTCATCTTAGGCTTCAATGTGCGAACCAGGCACAAGGTCGCTGTTCCGTTTGAGGTATTGTTGAATAGCCCCACAGTTCCGCGTATGTGGCGCAGGGGTATTGTCGCGCTTTCAGGACAATAACGGGTTTCGTTCAAGTCCTACCAATTGTGAATATTGTAGACCAAGTGGTGTGGCAGTGGACCCACTATTGTTAACCCAGCGGTGGGGCAGTACAGCGTTTCATCTCCCTTGGGACCATGGTTGGACGGATTCTATTCCATTCCTGGTCCTTTCCAAGAGCCGGCATCCAGCATATCTTCGTCGACGTCAGCATCACGTTTGACAGATTCGTCACCAACACCAGACCGCCACTGGATAAACCAAGCCACACCGAAGGCACCATTTGTTGGCCTCGGCAGCACGCACGCGATGTGCCGCTCTTACAAGTTCCCAGTACTTTTCACGCAGGTAAATAATAGCTTTGCCTTACTTGCACCGCGTACTCGCTACCGTACTTTGTTAGTGCTGCCGAGCCCATGCTGCTGTGTTGCTATTGTTTGTGACTGTTGCCGCGTTATATCAGAGTTGCTGTTGTTGCTGTCGGGAGATACTGAACTGAACCCTGGCCCTAACACTCGCGCTGCCGCTGCAGATGATTCCTGTGAAATTGTGAAACTTCTGCAGCAACTCCAGTCTGGTCAAGCGTCTCTTCTCGCTGAAGTCAAATCAATTCAAGCTAAGCTCTTGGAAACAGATATCTTGTTTACTGAAATTAAGGATCCACTATCTAAGATTGATGACGACTGTTCTTCTTTAAAGAACGTAAAAAGTGAGGTTCTCACCGTCCGAACTTTGGCGGAAGGTAATGCGTCAGAGTTTGCCAGGTTAGTGTCTAGGATGTACGATTGTGACGATAGCGCACGTCGATCCTACCTCTTCTTCTTTGGTATCACAGGTGACTCAAAGAAAACTTGGGCAGAGTCAGAAAGTTCAATAATTAATCTTTGCAGTACGAACCTACAAATTGATGTGGCACCTATAGATATCGAGCGCGCTCACAGGCTTGGTAAGTTTGTTGCCGGTAAGAACAGGCCTATTATTGTCACGTTTTCCCACTTTAAAGTTAAAGACGCCATCTACTCCAACGCCAAGAACCTGAAAGATACGGACTTTAGTAGTTCCGAAGAGCTATTCGCCAAACACTCGCTTAGCCCGTAAAAATTTGCTGCAGCTTGCTAAGTCTCAAAAGAAATCTTTGAAACTTCGTTACGACAAGCTTGTAATCGAAGACAACTTATGTATTTGACCACAGCTCTAACTCTGTTATTCCGCGCCAAGTATAGCCATCAATCAAGAGCAATAAATCCTCGAATGCTACTCCCCTCTCGTGTCTTTATACTAATATCAGGAGTGTTCATCCCGAGTGTGATTCGCTTCATGCCCGCATTGATACTATGGAATGTAATCTCGTTGCTCTAACCGAAACATGGCTCAATACTGCAATAAGTGACTCCGAAATTGAATCTACATTTCCTAACTTTGACATTTTTCGCTGCGATCGATCTGGTAAACGTGGCGGTGGTGGCGTACTGATAGCGGCTCACAGCAGCTTACAGTGCTCAGCCATAAACGCTTCTTCCCCCCTTGAACTGCTGTTTGTGCGCTGTAATTCTTGCTAACCGCCAATTGTCATTGCCGTGTATTACCGCCCGCCCGACGCTGACCATTCCTTTGTCATTCATCTGCATGAAGCGATTCATTCCTTAATTTCTTCCCATAGCCATGCTTGTATTCTGTTGTTCGGTGATTTTAACCCTCCAGCTATTGATTGGTCAAATCTTGCAGCGTCAGCTGTGAGGCATAACACAGAAGCTGACTTTGTAAACACGTGCTTCACTTTTGGTTTAACACAACTCGTCACAAATCCGACAAGACAGACGGACCGAACTTCATCGATCCTTGACCTAGTGATTTCATCTAACCCAGATAGCGTTTCATCTATTACATATCACCCAGGACGATCGGGCCACTCTATCATCCACGTTTTACTTGAAGGTGATGTGCCAGTCCAGCCGCGAATTAAAAAAACGATAACCCTATACGACAAAGGCGATTACTGTAGTATGAATGCGGAACTTGAGACTTTTTATGCAGAATTTGTTCCAAAGTTTTTGCATCGTTCTGTTGCGAGTAGCTCGTTACTCTTAAAAAATAAATTATAAACTCTAATAAAAAATACGTCCCCACTATTTCTGTGACGGAATGATCAACGTCCCCTTGTTTTAATAACTCACTCAAACGGCCCAAGAACAAAAAACAGCGCCAATATAAAACAGCTAAACTAAAAAATAATGCTAGTGCTTGGGGCAGGTATCACCAATCTGAGAAACTTTTCCTATCCCTTTCGGCTAAAGCTAAACGGTATTTCTTCTCTACGTCCCTGCCCAGCATGCTACAGAATAACCCCAAACAATTGTGGAAAGCAATAAACCCGAACCATTCAAAACCCATCTGCTTAAATGACGAACATAATTGTCCGATTCCCGTGTCTGATGCTGCCCGAAAACTAAATTCTACCTTTTGCTCGGCGTTCAAGAAGGAGCCCGATACAGAATTGCCGAAGTTTCCTTTCTACGATCACCCTATCATGCCCGGCATTACCTTTGAGGCTAACGGTATATTGAAACTGATTGAATCGCTGAAGCTCACTTCTTCATCAGGCGTGGATGGCATCAATTCCAAAATCCTAAAAAATACTAAACACACATCCAGTATAATACTCTCGCTCATTTTCCAGCAGTCGCTATCATCTGGAGTGGTGCTGCAGGACTGGAAGGTGGGCAAGATCATTCCAGTACCAAAAAAAGGTAATCCATCGTCACAAAACAGCTACCGCCCTATTTCGCTCACTAGTAAAGAGTGTAAACTCATGGAACATGTTATGTATTCCCACATTACAAAATTCTTAACGTCCCTAAACTTTTTCCACCCCAATCAACATGGCTTTCTTAAAGGACTATCATGCGACACGCAGTTAGCTTTATTTATTAACGACATTAGTACTAGCCTCGACATGAATGTACCTGCAGACTCCTTATTTCTAGATTTCCAGAAGGCATTTGATAAAGTCCCACATAACAGATTATTTTAAAGTTATCTCGTCTAAACCTTGGCCCCGCTGTATTCGCTTGGTAGAAAATTTTTTTAACTAACCGTAAGCAGTTTGTATTCGCTAACTCCCAGTCTTCTAGCCTATCTCCCGTTCTTTCAGGAGTGCCTCAAGGAACAGTTGTGGGACCCTTGCTATTCCTAATTTACATCAACGACTTGCCAACTAATATCCAGTCTAACATACGTCTCTTCGCTGATGATTGCGTCCTATATCGTCCCATCTACAATACCAATGATAATATAATTCTCCAGAGCGATCTTAATATTATTAAAAATTGGTGCGATACATGTTTAATGTCATTAAACGCTACTAAAACCTCATGGCCGGCCTACATTTCGCATTGCTATGTAATTGGTAATTCCAACGTTTCGTCTGTAAAAACCTATAAGTATCTAGGTGTAACTTTAACCCAGGATCTTACTTGGACAACTCACAATACTAACGTGACCAATGATACCAATCGCGTTCTTGGGTACTTGCGCCGAAATTTACGTTTTTGTTCTACATACGTCAAATTCCTAACCTATCAAACACGTATACGACCGAAGCGTTAATACGCATGTGCAATCTGGGATCCCCACCTTTCTAACATATCTAATACCCTTGAATCTCTGCAAAACCACGCGCAAGGTTCATTTTTTCGGACTATTCCTATCACACGAGCGTCAGTAATCTAAAAAGCCGTCCAGCGCTCGTCCAGCGCTCGTCGCGTGTGCCTCTGTGTGTCTTTGTTTCTCTGTGCGTCTTTGTTTCTGTAGCGCTGTATTGTTAAGATGAATCACCAACTAGCCCAATACCACACTTTGCTTAAAAAACCGAGTTAATCTTCCTCTACTAGAAACAAGGCGCAAAGTTAGGCGGCTCTGCTTGTTTTATAAGTTCTATCATTCTCGAACAGCTCCCAACATTATTAAAGAAGTACATCGTCACTCTGACCGCGTCCACCACCCATTGGCTGTTTACCCAGGAAAGACGCTCACCTTTGGCCATCAGAATTCTTTTTTTATCAAATCAGCGACAGACTGGAATGATCTTCCCGCCGACGCCGTGGTTCACTCCAGTTCCATCCGTTTTCACGAAGCCATCGAAGAAATTTTGTACTGACTTTCAACCACTGTATTATTAATGTATGCCCACCCCTCATGTAAAACCCTTGTACAGGGGCCTTTGAGATATAATAAATAAATAAATAAATAAATAAATGAATAAATAAATAAATAAATAAATAAATAAATGTTCTTTTCCGAAGCAAAACTTATACGTAAAAAGATCTCTGAAGTTAATTTCTCGCTATTTGTGTAAATAAAGGTGTTTTGGTATATTGCGATGGTGAAGCTATGCTTGGTGAAGTGGTGAAGCCACTGCTATGCAAAGAAATCCCCCTGCACGGCATGAGGCCGAGTGGAGGACGAGAAAAAACGATGATCGGTGTGGCACCCGGCAGGACCTAACAGGTCATCTGCAGTCTCTGATTTTCCCCTTATCTAAATAGCGTACATACAGCTAAATCTAACCGCGTCTACCCCGTCTCAATATTTTAGGCCGGTTTAGATGAATAAACCTACACTATACCCTGGCATGTAGTCCACAGTTTAATGCTGCACGTTGTCTCGTGGTTTGGACCACGGAGTACGTAGTGCTTAAACAGTACCTGAGGCTCTATAATAACACGAGTGCTTAATTTAATAAAATGCCCATTTAACAATGAATGTCAATATGTCAGTATTCTATGATCGGAGCGTACACAAACCGCTCGAGAAACGACGGCTAAGACACTGTTCCCACCGCAGGACCCGTCTAGTTTTTTTTTTTTTTTTTTTGATGCGATAGATTACCCTACGGCATAACAGGGAGGGTTATAGGTGCAACATTGCACCAGTTGCACGCAGAAAGCCAAGAAGAGACCGGTACTGGGGTCCCCATATCCAAGCCCCGTCTAGTTGCCCGGTACACAGCTGTACCCTAAACATCCGACGCGATCCTCAAATCTACTTCTCGCTTAGTTGGCTAACAAATCCCAACCTTACTTCAGCGGTCCTGAATGCCTGTCTCGCCGGGAACTGCCTAGCTGAGAGCTCAGACAAGAACGCTGTTTTGTGGCCAAGTTCGGTCTTATAACACTTCGGGATTACTGTCTTCCGGGCCCGCACCTCTAGCTTTCGTACACGCGTAAGGGAGGGCCCAAATTCACGTAGACAGCAGTCACTATGATATTTGCTGAATATTCTAAAGGGCGCAACAACCTTCGGGTCACAAGCCTGCGCGCGGGCGAGCAAGCACGTGGCGGTGAGTATACCTGCCTCCGAAAGGTGGGGGTGAAAAGCGGCGGCTACCAAAAAAGCAGCCGGTCCTAAACTGGCACGCAACAAGGTACCTCGCGGAAAGGCCACCGCTGCCGGGCCGTCTGACGACGGTAATTACCCCTTCGTTGTCCCCTAAGTCCACAATCCTCGGAACTTCGCGGGGCCATCTGCACGGGACAATTCCCTCGGCATTCCTCCATTAAGAGAAGCCATCTCCCGAATGCGCCGCAGCGAAATGACGACGGCCACAGCATAGTGTTGGAAATTCTGTGCGCCCTGACCGACCGGCGGGGATCTACCCGTCACACGCGAGGCCGGGTGCCTGGTGCCAGGCCGGGTGCCAGGCAAACCACTGTTATCGCGGTACTCAAAGGAGCTCCCTTCTAACTCCTGTTGCGACCGAGTGGGGGCACCCGATCCGAGCTCCGTGGCCTCCGACATACGAGTGGTAGCGTGTATGATGCGAGCGGCCAGCCGCTGTTGCAGCCGTGAAGAAGTCCAGAAGCAGTAGGCTAACGTAACTGTTTACTTCATAGCGAGAGGTCAGCGGAAGCCCAAAGAACAATGGCCCGACGGGCGAGGTTACAATACAGGACTCGAGCAGAGCGACAGTATCGATTCGCTGCTCTAACAGGAATGGTTTACAACGCTTGCGGGGGTCTATTTATACCCAAAAGCAGTAACGGTCAAAACGCAACAAGCTGCAACACGCCACGAACGTCACAGACACACACAACGCTCTTTCCAGAGTTCGTAAGCCGTTCATAGCTTCGGCGCACGTTGAGTCCGGGAGAGGGGAGAGAGGAGGACTCCGCTGAGTTCGTGGGGCCTCTGGGTCCTTGAAGAGTGTTGAGACGAGCCTCGCCGGCAGCCGCCGAAGTTTTGAAATGCGCCGAAAGCGAAGCGTCTGGCTCGGCTTGTCGAAACTTGTCACCGACATGGTGGCGCCTGACAGCAGAAACGCGCACGCAGTGGCTTCGCCGCACAGCCATGGGGTGATGCGGGAAAGTACGGCGGCGCTGGCCGATTCGTAACAGCTTCTCCGCCAGGGGTCCGAGATCCCGATGGATAAGGGTCTTCAACCCTTGTCCGGAGGGATGCTGTCGAAGTGAAGTGCTCGGCCGACGCTCGACTCCAGGCCTTGGCTGTACGACACCGTGCTGGAGCTTCACCGGGCGGGTCACTGGACGAGTAGTGGCTCCCCAAGAACGTCTCTGGCTTGGTCAGGCAAGCAACAGAACAACACATTAAGACACAACCGCATCGCCGGCAAGTGCGAAGGCAAATCGACACTGAAGATATACCAGGCTTTTCGTGGCGATAAAATACGCCAAAAACTAACTACACTAGTTATATGTTAGCCCAGCAGTACTATAGACAAGTGCACAAACTTGAAAGATGACATTTCGCGTGATTGGAAATGTCCCACACAAAAAAAATGTAATCGTAAGGGGCGAAACCTGCGTCAGGAAAACAATGAACTTGAGAAAGTCAGGCATCTACAGGCCACTTCTTGCGCAGAGAGCTGCGATTTGAGCTCCCGTCAATGCCCTGAGCTTTTCCCCTTCTGTACCGCACTTTAGGTGCACCCGTTCTCTGAACGCTGCTGCGACCGCGTGAAATGACACCGGTCGTCTTGTTCGATAATGGTCGAGGGCACGTATGAGCGAGCGACATTTTCCAGCGTTCAAACGAGAGGCGCGCACTCCTTCTTGGAGGCGGCGTTCCCTTGGCGTGATGCGAGCTCGCGACTTTGCCCTTTCGCGTGCTCGCACTGAAACATGCGACACAAGTACGCGCGGAAGTTTTTTCTCTCTCCTTATTGCTCGCCTTTTCGCGAACGCGTTAGGCAAACGAACAACGGAATGCGTTGACGTTCTCTTCTCTAGGCTGGTCGGTTCCCGACTTCGGCTCAGCCACAGGCGACACCGGAACCTCAACTAGCTCAGTCGATGTTGGCCTATCGTCGGGAGCATCAGCTGGGAATGACAAGGGCACGACGTGCTCTTTAGACACCTCGTAACGTCCAACAGATCCTATCTCGCCGTCCCTCGCCTTTTCCGCAACACCCTCAGTAAGCGAACACCGAAGAATGTTTCGTTCTATTTTGCGGCTGTCAAGGCTACACTAGATCCAAGCTGCCTTGTCTCAAAAGACGGCTCAGCCGCCCCGGAGACCTGAATCTCTACGAGCTCGGCTGACCGTTGCTCGAGGTCAGCTACCTGAGCTGGTGGCAGGACGGAATCGGCTTGCTCAGTGGCGAGATCGTCATGACTCCCAACGGAGCCGTGCAAACCGTTTGCTGCCTCGGCTGCAGGCTTTGCCACCACCTCGCTCGTTTCCGCACTACCGTCCGAAGGAACAACCTCCGTTTCAGCGGACTCGTGCGGCCTTTCGGTAACCTCATCGTTTACGCATTCCTGCGAAACGTCGCTATCTCGCGAAATGTTCACGTTCAAGCCGGTAGCCGTTCCTAAGGCCTCCCGCGAATTTGAACCGTCCGAACACTCCGCCGAGATCTCCAAAACAAACGCAGACAAATTATCGCACTCAGTGGACACGCACTGCCCTCTGCCGCAACTTTGCCGCGCTGCTGGGCCGCAACCGTCACCTCCGACTCGCGCTCCCGAACGTCTGCCACTGACAGCGCTGGAACGGTGCTTTCCTCGACATCGAGGTCTTTTCCGAGCAACAATTCAAACTCGGACTTCACTTCTTCCTGCTCGAGTTGAATTTCGTGCTCTAGGTTCTCGTTCTCCCATTGGAGTCTCTTTCGCTCGAGCCTTTTTCTTTTTCTTTCCCGTTCGAAGCGCTCGAGCTCGAGGTCGTACTCTCGCATCTTTTCCTCGTGTTTGAGTTCCAGATCGCGTATTCTTTCCTTGCGTTCCTGTTCTTGTTTCTGCCACTCGAGCTCCAGTACTCGCTTTTTCTCCTCGCGCTCTGCCTCTGCCGCCTGACGTTTAGCGGTCTCCCTGCCATTGATCATCTCAATGCACTCAGACAGCTCGTCATCGTCAGCCCCAACAGCGAGTATAGCCTGTATCAGCTCTGGCTTTCTCAGCGCGTCCGTAACATGCAAGCACAACTCTTTTGCAAGCTCCAACAACTGCGGTTTTTTCAACGCTTTCAAATTCATGGCCGGTCTAGAGTACTGCTTTCACACTCCTCCAAAAATGTTTTGCGCAAATAACCCACGCGACAAAAACACACGCCCTACCAGCTATCCTCAGAAGCCTGGTAAAACTCAGTGAAGAAACGTCCCGCACTCACCATTGACCGCCGTGAATTCTGCGAAGACCGAAGCCGCCTTGACGTCCGTGGTGTTGGGTCTCGCACCGCTGGCTCCAGGTGTTACGGAGTTGTAATCCCACCGCTGCCAACCAGTTGTTGCGACCGTGAAGGCCGACTGCAGCCGGGAAGAGGTCCAGAGCTGATAGGCTAACGTAACTGTTTACTTCATAGGGAGAGGTGAGCCCAAGACTAAGAACAATGCCCCGACGGGCGAGGTTACACTTGAGGACTCGAGCAGAGCGACAGCATCCATTCGCTGCTCTAAGAGTAATGGTTTACAACGCTTGCGGGGGTCTATTTATACCCAAAAGCGGTAACGGTCAAAACGCAACAAGCTGCAATACGCCACGAACGTCACAGACGCGCACAACGCTCTTTCCAGAGTTCGTAAGCCGTTCATAGCCTCGGCGCACGTTGAGTCCGGGAGAGGGGAGAGAGGAGGACTCCGCTGAGTTCGCGGGGCCTCTGTGTCCTTGAAGAGCGTTGAGACGAGCCTCACCGGCAGCCGCCGAAGTTTTGAAATGCGCCGAAAGCGAAGCGTCTGGTTCGGCTTGTCGAAACTTGTCACCGACATGGTGGCGCCTGACGGCAGGACGGCGCACGCAGTGGCTTCGCCGCACAGCCGTGGAGTGATGCGGGAAAGTACGGCGGCGCTGGCCGATTCGTAACACTCCCTTCTCGTGATAAAGCTATTTATTATTGTAAATTATTCTATTATTTATTCCACGTTCGTTATCAAATAGCCAGGACATATCTTTTAAGAATTTAACCACATTTCACAAGAACTAACCTCAAGAAAAGACAATACAAACATCAAAGGCCACAAAAACGTCCAAAAAACTGTTTTTTGTCGCGCATCGCACAAGGGAACAAACTGCCATCAATCACAGTGAACTGAGTATCAAGAGAGCCTTTTGCTAATGCTAATGAATAAATTCAATTTCTTGGTGTTTTACCTCTAATGTAGAAAAAAAATGCAAGCAATGCATACTGATTTCATTGAAAATTTTTCATAACAGATAGTTCGGCATAAATGAAATTTGTGGGTTTTGAAGTGTACCTGTTAGTGTTAGTTTTGCACTTCCCTTCGATCGGAATATTTTTTGTTCGTTCTTAACTTTTCGCGCATGTGTGCGGTACGTAGTCAGATTCATAATTATTGTAAATGTAATGCACCGCTTCTACCTAGAATGAGGTGTGCAGTATACTAAAAAATACAATAAATAAAATATGAGGAGAACTCCGTTTTAAGTACTCGTGTATTATCTGAAATCCAAACAAATGCTCGTACAGTCAGGCCTTTATAGTGTGGTTTGTTAGGGGACCCGGAAACAATGCTCTCTAAAATAAGGCAAGGTGCAACCTGAAAAAAAGTTTTCTTTTGTAAGAAGCCGCTGTGTTTGCTATTTAAAATGTTGGGCAACGAACAACACAAATAAAATGGACTAGCGGGATTCCTTTACATATATTTTTACTTCAAGAGAAATGTCCGACCAACTGATGGACTTACACACTGACTCACTAAGTCATTCACTCCCAGCTAAAACTACTAGATCTGGAGACTTCACATTCCGGGAGTAGATTTGTGTTACGGCGCAGGCTCTCACCAGGGACGGATTTTTCATAATTTGAGTTTTAAGCAATTGAAAGAGGGAAATTGTGTTTTCGTATATTAGTGATTCTTTTGGTCACCCGTTCACGTATCAAAGCGCTTTTTGGCGATATATGTAGCCCTTAAGAATACCGAAAAAGTGATTTTATGTTTTTACCCTAAGCAACGCTATTTGGGCCATTCTATATTTTCGAACAAAATGGGTGTTCTCAAACATCACCCAATAGATGCTTCACAGATTCATTTGTTGAACGGGTTCATTATAATAAATGTTTCTCATAATGTACAAAACCAATGTTAGGAACTTCGCCATGCGACGCCGGTAATAGGGAGAAAACCTTTTTAAAATGGCATGTCTCACGACCCAAGATATCTAAACCGGTCATATCAATGCCTAGCCAAACTGCTGGTTCAAACGGTTTCAAAATTTATGTGTACATGGACATTATGGCGTAGGATCTCAATATTTTTGAAATTTTACCGTACACAATGAAGAGAGCAAGAAGCTGTGATTTTTTTTTTCATGTATTAATTTTTCTTCAATACAATTCAGATATTGAACTCGGTTTTGTTGATAACGCTAACTAACTAAGGTATTTAAAGTCTGTGCTACAACATCCTTCTATAGCAGCCACGTATAACAGGAAGTATCAGGTATTTGGGAGAACTGCGCGTTTTTACATATGCCTCAATACCTATACAGCCCGTTCATATATCCAATTCGTTGTTGCTTGCAAAAGCTGCCAATGCACGTTCCCAAAAACGTGTTTTGAAGATATCCTAACGCCTGTATAGAAAGTCGAGGTAAATTATTTGGATTACACTTTTCTAAACTTGGAATGCCGTGCAATTTTCCTGGGTTCACACGGCTCTCGCCCTTTTTTTGGAGTTTCTGCAACCACGTGCCTTCCCGTACCATCCCATGTTATCTATGCCTATCAAGAGAAATGCCCGACTGCCTCACTGACTGTCTGACTGACTGACAGATTCAATGACTCACACAATCACTGAATCACTGACTCAGCAACGCGAAGCCCGAACAGCTGGACCTAGAGACATAAAATCTCGGGAGAAGATTTGTGTCATGGCGTAGGGGCTTACTAAGGCACGATTTTTCAATGTTTTTTTTTCTTTCATAAGACAACTTTAATTAACACATATCTTATACAATACAAAAATATTTGGACCGATAGCCGAAGGCGTCCGGTCCAAAGCGCAAATGCATTATTGAATAGCAAAACAAGGCACAACGCAGAAAAGAAAAATTTCGTTAGACAGGTTCGTTAGACAAGAAAAACATTTTAGAACCGAAAAACAAGGCATAAGTAATCAGATAAAACTATACAGGTTGATTAGACAAGAAAACCATTTTACAGGTAAAGTGAAAATTTCTTGCAAATTTAGTTTCGATTGTTAGCACATTCCAGATTTTCGCACAAAAGAACTCAATTAACCTTTCAACATTGACATTTTTACAAATCAGGAGGTTGAAATTACCATTTGTAGCTTATCTAGTGTTACGAACTGGTAAAGAAAACAAAGTTAAGGGCAGGGGATAGTTACAAGTTATTACGGTGTTGACTACAAGGGCAATTTTGTAATCACGGAGAGATGCGAAAGAAAGCACTCTAAGCTCATTGAATAATGTGTTGCTTGGGTGATCGAATGGAGAATATGTTATTATTCTTAGCGCTCGGTTTTGTAACCGCTGCAGCGGAGTTAAATAGGTCGCATAGGTAAGCTCCCACGATTCACTACAGTAGCATAAATGACAGTGTAGTAACGAGAACTACAGACAGCGGAGAATATTAAGTGGAAAGTGTTTACGGGCCTTTATTATTGTGTAGCAACCAAAAGCAAGCTTCTTACATACGCTATCAATTTGTTCCATCCAGTGTACGTGTTGGTCAAAAATAGTTTCTAAGTATTTGACGGAAGACACTTTGAATTAAACGATTCTCAATGGATAAATTAAAAGTGTCATAATTAAGGTGTTTTGATCTTGAGTGAAAAATTATGTTTCGATTCATCAGTATTTATAGTGAATTTTTTATGTAGAAACCACTGCGAAAGGTTTTGCAAATCAGCTATTATACCACTTCGAAGCGATAGAAGAGCGTCACCAACTGGGACTAACACGGTGTCGTCTGCCTACATTAAAACTTCAGAAAAAGAAACGGACTGGGGAAGATCATTTATGTACATTGAGAATACAATAGGCCCCAGCACAGAGCCTTGAGGTACTCCGCAAGTAATGGTGTTGTAAATGGAATGACAATTACCAATTACTACTTTTTGTTGACGAGAGAATAAATAGCTTTGAAAAAACTGTTTTGAGTCAATAACGATCCTATAGGTTTTCAACTTCTCCAACAACACAGTAAACCGTATAAAATGCTTCCTAATATCTAAAAGACTCCTATTGCGATTTTGTTTTCATGAAGGGCGGAGTTAATAATTTGAGATAGGTTTAGAACTGCTCTAGATGTACACTTACGTGTAACAAAACCATGCTGTTGAGGACAAATTATGTGGTTGGCATGAAGGAACAGATTTAGTTGTACTGCAATTAGTTTTTCAAAAAGGGTGTCAATTATGCTTAGTATAGATATGGGCCGGTAGCTACAAGGATCATTTGGATCGCCTGATTTAAACACCGGTACGGCC
The DNA here is from genome assembly GCA_013339765.2 of Haemaphysalis longicornis. Lineage (NCBI taxonomy): Eukaryota > Metazoa > Arthropoda > Arachnida > Ixodida > Ixodidae > Haemaphysalis > Haemaphysalis longicornis. Next base: position 97,818,240 of record CM023458.1, read on the forward strand.
TTCGCTAGTTTTAGTATATATGAGGATAAGTGTGAGATTCAAATGCATGGTTAAAAATGTGACACAATGGACTGCAAAGTACCTCGATGTTATATTTCAGAACCTTCGTATCCATGGCGTCATGGCCGATTGCTTTGTTAATCGGTAATGTACTTACAACTGACAAAATTTCACCTTCTCTAATGGCACGAAAATGAAAGTCGTTATGGACCTTTCTTGGCATACATGAATTTGTGAGTGCGGATGGAAACAAGCTAATAAGGCTATTACCAATATTGGTGAAGTAACTTGAAATTATTAGCGACTTCTACCGTGACGTCATCGGGAAAAATACATTTCACTTGACCTATACCAGTTGCGTCTTTTGTAGTTTTCCACAGCATTTTAGAATTGCCCTTTTGCACACTGATTAGGTTCGTGTAATACTGCTTTTTTGCTTTCCTCATCATCGCAACCGAAATATTTCAGTAATATTTGATTTGACTATGATAACATGTGTTTGTTTTATCACGCTTCCACCTACGAAAACAAGTCTTTTTTTCTTAAGTATCGATAATATGTCCTTAGTTACCCAGGGGCATATAGCATAATTGTATTGACGACGCGAGCATTCCCGCGTGGATTTATTTACTACGCTCTGAATACAGCGGATGATATTCCCACATTCTATGTCAACGTCGTTATCAGTGCTGCTAACCGAAATAAAAACGGATATTGTGTTTTCATAAATTTGTGATTATCTTGATCACCCATTGATACATTGAAGTGCTTTTTGCTGATATTTGTAGCCCTTACCAATATCTCAGAACCTTTTTCAGGGTTTTGCACTTAGCAACGCTATTTTGGGGGCTCTTCATTATGGAACAAAATTGGTGTTCATGAAGGTCCTCCAATAAATGCCTCCCTGCTTCCTTTAACAAATTGGTTTTTGGCAATAAATATTACTCATACAAATACACAAAAACAATTTTAAGGATTTCGCCCTGCCACGCCGGCCGATGGGCGTAAAACGTTTTCTGAATTGACACTCCTAACGAGCCCAAAAGAACCAAAAGGTAATGTCATCACAAAGCCAAACTGCTGATTCAAACGTAGGTGTGAAGTGGGGTGACGTAGCTGGCTGCACGTACTATTGTTCAAAGTCACACGGAGAGAGAGAGGGGGAGAGAGAGATGAATTCATTTGATATGGGAGATAGGATTTGAACGGAAGAGGTCATAACAACCTCCCTGGTATAACCGTCACCCAGCATCTCTTCTCTCCCTGCGGCCGCGTCCGCCATCCTGACTGCTCTGAGCTGCGGCCCTAGTGTACAGCGGAGCAGTGCGTCCTCCCATCGTTCTATTTCCTTTATGTTGCACTTTTAGCGCACTAAAACCTTTTTGTCTTTGCAGAGTTTTTTATGCAAGACGTTACCAAACCCAGCACGCAGGATTCGGGATGGAGAAGTGTGATGTGCAAGAACAACGTCGTTGGCCATCAGTGCAGCGCCTGTAGTGAGTTCAGCCGTTACTTCATAAATATTAGAAACCGCAGCCAAAAACAGACACAAGCGTGGTTCGAATTCTGCTAAACATCTTCTACAGAGGCACCTTCTACATCTTCTACAAAGTATGAGGAACCACAACTGATCTAGCTAAGAAAATAGTGTGACCGTGCTACGGGCACGTACGTGCATAGCCCCGTCTTGGGGCACGAGTAATAAAGCCCGCGTCTTTGCATCTTTTACTCCTTCTCAACATGAACGAAGGAGCAATTTCTGGCAATGCTCTATTTTTAGAATGCACACCGCGTCAGCTCAATTAAATTTAGCTTTACTGTGTCGACGATGACAGCAGCGAAGGTGCTCTTATCAATGAAAGTAGCGCAATTAGCTCCAGTACAACACTGAGTTCTAATTGGGGGCTCGTAGATAATTGGCTTTCATTTTTTTAAATAAAGCGTTTTGGGGGTATTAATTGTTTGCAGAAAGTTAAATGCAGTTTACGCGCTTAACTCCATGAAGCGTTTCAGTCTTCTCCTTGTTTCCTTAGCGTTACTTCCTCTTCTTTGTCTTGACTTTCACATTCAAATAATTATTGGCTGTCAGCTTTGAGATCAACTCAGTGCACGTTCGCGTCCTCGTCTTCGTCGTGGCAGGGTCACTCTACAACAATTGCGAGGCATCATCGACAACTTCTCCATTTCTTTCCTTATTCCGGTATCTAAAATACCCTACGTCGGAGACTACGTGAGCAGACAGCTTCTTGTCCAGCCCCCCACGCAGGTATGTCTCATGCTCTGAGCCAACCAACCAGCCAAATCACAAGTCGGGAGCGCTGCCAGAACGCGCCATGTCCATTACCTAGTCATTTCGAGCGTGCACACGAAAAGAGCAACAGAGAATGCCCATTTAAAACATAATTGAGATACCCGTTTTTGTGAATCTCATCAATGCGAGGTCACATTACCTAGCTTCGGATGTCGAGTCCCCCAAATCAATTTTTATATGCACCGGGCTGGTCTAGCCTACTTCTCCCGATGTGCTGTCTGCGGTGATCAGGAGACTTTAGAGCACTTCATATTGCATTGCCGCGGTTTTTCAATGATGAGGAAACGTTATCTTGCCACGCCATTGCGACGAATTGGTCTGCCTACTTCCATGCCCGTACTAGTATCTTTTAGGGCCACATCACTGGGATATTGTCACCGAGGGCTGGCTGCAGCCACTCATGCATACGTTTCCGAGACCAGGCGTCTGCCCTGTTAGCTTTGATTCTTGCATGTACTTTTTCCGGTCCAAAAAGCTCCTTTCTTCAATCCCAAACTCTACTTACAACTTTCAACCAATTCTATTTTCTGCCTTTCTGCGTATAATTGCTAGGTTTATAATTTTCCGGTGTCTTAAGCGGGTGCAATAGCCCTTCTCAGGCACGATTCTTTGCCAATCCCCCACGTGAGTATGTGCCAAGTCACCAGAAAAAAGAACGACAACAAGGAACGCCATTTCGGTACGCTCACCAAACCAAGGCCTACCGAGTTCCCTGAGGACAGCGAACACCCGGAGCTATGGAACACGGTAAGAGCCCATTCCTGAGTGCGCATCCTCGGCCCGTTGGGCCGTGGAAAAGCTCCTTGCCGTTGATAGCTGCAATAGTATTTACGTGAGTTGTCTGGAAGGTGGAAAGATAGCTAGCGCAGGCGTACCGGTTGGAAGGGCGAGGATTAGCTCAGGTTGAGATAGTCGGTTACGACGACAGCGTAGCCTTGTGTGAACAATAGGCACCGTACCGCATGGCCGCGTGTTCATCGACGTACTCCCACCCTGAAGCAGCTCGGGATCAGCGCGTTTGGAAGAACGTACTCCCACGTACAGCAAAGGCATTAGGACGCGCCTGTTCTGTCGAAGCCTGTATGAACCACGTATCCGCTCACGCCACATGTACGCAGAGTCGCTGAAACCGGTTCCGCCCACCCGCCCGAGCAGTCAGCCAGCCGGTCCTCGCACTAGGCGGAGAGAACGGTCCGGCAGCGTGTATTTCCTATGCGTTTTTGCATTTATTTCCTGCCTAAATTTATTTCTCAAATGAAAAAGCCCTTCAGATGCAATTTGATGGTAATGAATTCTCTAAGGCAAGCTGTTTGAGCTCGGTCCAGCAGTGACAGGCCTAGGCCATATAGCGGCCGTCGCGCTTCCAGCCAATACCATGGGGTTGCTCAACCTCACCATTGATTGCTGCGCGCGCCTATATCGATGAGCGACTAAGTCCTGATTCCGCCCTTAGGACACCTTGATTATGCTGCGAAAGACCTGGAAGCATAGAATGTGTTCAACAATGTAAGGAGTTCCCCTATTCTATAATTTGTTTTATGGGACCTGCTTTTGTAATGCCTTCTGTAAGGAATGCATGCGAGCAGAGATATAAATGACGTCCGCAATATTTGTCAATAGGGGTAATGCTGAGATCCGGGTCGTAGTTAGTAGCAGTAGTGTTGTGGGTTGTGCTACCGCGACCAGAGTTACTTGATATAGGAGTTAAGAAACTCCCAATAGGCTCCATGCATCAAAAAGTGGCCGTACGATTGGTCCACTATGTTTGATTTTACCGTACAGTGGCGCCATTGTTAGCGATAAAATAAACCATATAACGTGCTTGGACGCTGGACGTCCTGGGCGAAAAATATTATTTGAGTACTTTCGTAAACTTGTTGCCCCGAAAAATCCCAATGTGTTCAACCATGCAAGTGTTTTATGTGCATTCGAAGCACGAATAGTTCAAAAATTGCGACCGCGTAATTAGTGGATAGGGGGGGGGGTGTAACGCGCCGGTGGTACACAGGCGATGAGGCGCGCTGCAGTGGAAGGCTCCGGATTATATTTGATTACCAGGGGATTTTTAACGGGCGCCGAAATCTCGAATACACGGGCGTTTTCGCTTTTCGCCTACATCAGAATAGCTGCCGCCAGGAATCAGACTGTGAGGCCAGTGAGGAACCGCGTGAGGAAGCCAGTGAGGAACCGCGGCGGTCGCGACCGTGTAATCAGTGAGGTGCGTGATCGCATGCGCATTGTCGTCTGCTGAACGTCATTTCGGTCTTCTGGGGAAAAAAAGTTAAAAAATCCCTTCAACGGCTTTCGCATGCTTGAAAGGAATATTTAGCGCCACTTGATCAGCTACTCGATTAATTTTGCATACGATGTGCTTTAGGCCGAGCGACAACGGCAAATTTGGTACTTGCAGTCAAACCTATGTCGCGGCGGAGCGGCCGTAACCCCGCATGAGGCAGTTGCGCAGACGGAGAAACAAACGCAACATAAAAACTTAAGTTCAAAAAAGCAATGGTGACCTTACGGGAGCACAAAAATAAAAGAATTATGCACGTTGAAAATACAGCGCAACGTTAGGATTTATTTTGCATACAGTAAAGCCCGCTTATATCGAACAGCGGGAGGATTGTAAAATAGTTCGATATAGCAAAAATTGGATATAGAAAGTGACGCAAAAAAAACTTATCTGCGAGCAATCTTGCCGGTGGAGTCGTGAGCTAACGCTGAGCTCTTACCACCATGCAGTTAACTATTGATACGACACTTTCTCGGAAAGAAAACATTATTTTTTGGAGCGGAAGAACTGCGTAAGTGTCGCCTGCTTCTTGGAGCGCAACGTGTTGCGGTGACTGCTTGCTCCGCGGTATCTAAACAGTCCACAAGCACAAGACCGCTGCCCTCAATGACACTGCAGTATCGCCGTAGCAGGGCCACGGCAGCGACGGCTTCGCTCGTGCTCGGAAGCGGTACGGAGTTCTCGGCGTCTCCGACAGAGCAAAGACAAGCATGTATACAAGCGAATAACGGCGAACCCAGCGAACCGAGCAACTGCGGGCATCGAGTGGCGCGGACTTAGAAGTTCGGTGACACCGCAGACCGCAGCGCCCAATGTGGCACTTTCGGCTCCAACCGCATGCATGCTTGGAGCTGGGGCCCTATTCTCGACTGCACAAATTGCCGGCAATTTGCCCGAAGTCTTTTCTGGTTGGCTTTTAATTTTGGTCGCGTGGTTCCGGTTGACAAAGCGGTTGTGTGTGCTGTCATCATTTTGACGTTTTATGACGTTTACGGGCACCAGTTCAAAAGTTTGCCGTATTTCTCTTTACTGAAAGCGCATAATTCTTGGCCGGCAATGAAAAACCAGACTAAAAGCCCTAGACATGACAACGTAGGCCTGTCTTTGCTATTCAACAACACTGCTGAGCACGAGGTCGCGGGTTCGATTCCCGGCCGCGGCGGCCGCTTTTCTGATGGAGGCGAAAAGCAAAAACGCCCGTGTGTTCGAGATTTCGGCGCACGTTAAAGATCCCCAGGTGGTCAAAATTAATCCGGAGCCCTCCACTACAGCGCGCCTCATCGCCTACGTTGCGTCGGCGCGTTAAACACCACAATCAATCAATCTACTCAACAACAATAATGACTCTAATACACGCCCTCCCTGTGAATGGCTGAGAAGGCATGGCGTAATTTAAACAGTTGGCAGGAACGATTACCTCAAGCATTGGCAACTTCGGCCTGCGTAAAAGTGACGTAATGCTACGTAACAGCTTGAAAATGGTGGCTGTTTTGTCGGAAAACAAAAGCGAAATAGAGCAAACAATTGCCCCGCTTTCGGCGCCGCAAAATATCCGCCAATTTGCAGCAGGCGCGGTTTCGCATGCACGCTGGTTAAAGCATGTTTCCTACCAAAACAAATTATCGTTTCGATTGCTTTCAAGTCAGCAATCATAGAGCATACAAATAACGTGCAGTATTTTCCTTTTCTGTTTGGCAATAAAATAAAAATTATTTGTCAGGCGTAACCACAACATAAGAGGGCAGTACAAGCCTCTCCATGACAAAGAGAACCCAATGCTTGGCATTTGTCCATACTCGCCCTAGTAAGCTGTTGGTCCAAATGATCGCACTTAAGAGCAATATAACAAAGAAAAGTGACTCTTTGGTACATTACAACGCTGATTGAAGTCGAGATTGACGAATGAGTGAATCGGCGACATCGGTGTGCTCCGCGGTTATCAGGCGTAGCGCTTCTCTGCTCTTATGTGTCATAGAAGCGGTGGCCGCGGCCGTCTTTTCCTTTAATCACGCCATAAACTTGTACCATAGCAGCAGACGATGGCGAGGCGGCGGTGGCCACAGGGAAGGTGATAACGCAACAAAGCTTGCATTGAAGCAGAGAGCCCAGCTATGTTACATAAAGCGATCGAAAGAAATAAATAGATGCGGTAAAAATATTGTGTGATGTTCTTTAGCTCGACATCCGCCTTTCGCTCGCTTTTGGATCAACGTTACTCGATCGCCTTGTGGTGTTGACGCCAATTTTGACCTCCAAAAATGTGTTTTTCTTGTCAGCCTCAGCTACCGTCTTAATTTTTATAGTACATGCCAAGTGTTTCTATATCTTTCTTGCACAATATTTGATACCTTGGTGGCGATCTTTAGGAGTGAATCGTCAAATTGCACTTCATGTCGTCATAACTACAGGTGCCACACGTCACTCATTGCATACGTCGTGCTTACACAAAACAACATGGCGAATTGCCGGCAATTTGTGCAATCGAGAATAGGGCCCCTGGTCCACTCTGTCACTGCCGGTTTGGATGCGCCCTAGCTCGCGCCGGAGTCGCAATCGACACCCACGCCACCGCTGCGCGCCGATGTATTGCGGGAAAGCCTGCCGCATGCCTAAGGAGAGCGAAAAATCCCGCGTGGGAGAGCTCGATATGTCCATTGTGAGCAAAATCGCATTCGATACAAAAAGTTTTAAATGCATGCGATTTTTACCAGAAATATGCAAGGGTTCGATATAGGCAATAATTTGATATCTCCGTGTTCGATATAGGCGGGCTTTACTGTGTGTGTTTTTTTTATAGTGCTTGGGCTAGCCGCGGTGGCGCCTCCGTACACACGATCCTAAGTAGGGGGGCCGGCTCAGGTGCGGGCTTTTTTTTGAGGCGGAGTTTCGGAAGTGTCTACATCGAAGAGCTCTGACCGGGACGGCAGGTGCGCACCTCCTTACAGTGCGGAAAGTTGGGCAAGCTGGTCCTGGGATGTGTGGGGCACGTTTTCTAGCGCGAAAAAGACGGGAACTCCAAGAATTTACAGAAAAGACGGGAGTAAACTACTGGAAACGAGACGTGACCTAGCTGCGCACTTCCTGACATTGCGGAAAGTTGGGCAAGTTGGTACTGGGATAAGTGGGGCGCGTTTTCTAGCGGAAAAAAGACGGAAACTTAGGGAATTTAGAGAAAAGACGGGAGCAAACGACGGGAAACGAGACGGGACCTTAGTTCGCGTCTTTCTTGCGCTAAAAAACATGCCCCACTTAGCCTCCGAAAGGTCCCTTTTGGAAAGGCAGCGGACGCAACCTCAGCAGGAAAACCTCAACAAAGCACACACAATAGCCCGCTTTGTTTTTGTTTTCGTGGATCTCTTTAGCCTAGATTGAATTTCTTTCATAACACCCAAAGAATATGATTCAATGGCCATTTACTGCAAACAGAAGTGTGCATAAGTGCGTTGGGGCTGTTTTCCCTTGAAGCTGCTTCAGGTTTCCAATAGACCCTAGAACCATGTTAGTCGCTAGGACAGTGGTTTGCCTACACATTTGCCTAGATTTATGTACACTGCTTCGGAGTCCGTTCTTTCAGGCGCAGCCACAATTGCATATATTATTTCATCATAAGAGGCACGTGCATATAAATACAACCTGCACGATTTTATTAATGATTTGTTATTTGTGTAGTAGCTTTCTCCAAACTTTTTGTAGAACTGATTGCCATGCGGTCATACAGCAGATGCCAGGAAGTCGAATGTATTCAGATCATCGGGTATTTTCGGTTTGCGTCAGTCAATTCCTGTGCGTGTTCCGTGTTCGGCCGGTTGCTCATGCATTTCTGCTTTTTCGTCCAGATCGCCCTGCTGCGGGTGGATTCCGTCGTCGGCCCAGCGGAACTTTTTCCACATCAAGGAAGCATCGTCGCGCCTGCGCCGGACAGCCCCGACAACGGAGCACCGTCATGGAAAGCAGCGCCTCAAGTGCTGCTCCCCTACCATGTTGTCAACAGTGTGACGTCAGTGGACACTCTTGAGCTTCAGCATAAAACCCGGAGCCATCTTCAGCAGCCTTTCAGTGGGCTTGGCAGCACCGTGTTCGGCCGGTTGCTCATGCATTTCTGCTTTTTCGTCCAGATCGCCCTGCTGCGGGTGGATTCCGTCGTTGGCCCAGCGGAACTTTTTCCACCGCAAGGAAGCATCGTCGCGCCTGCGCCGGACAGCCCCGACAACGGAGCACCGTCATGGAAGGCAGCGCCTCAAGTGCTGCTCCCCTACCATGTTGTCAACAGTGTGACGTCAGTGGACACTCTTGAGCTTCAGCATAAAACCCGGAGCCATCTTCAGCAGCCTTTCAGTGGGCTTGGCAGCACCGTGTTCGGCCGGTTGCTCATGCATTTCTGCTTTTTCGTCCAGATCGCCCTGCTGCGGGTGGATTCCGTCGTTGGCCCAGCGGAACTTTTTCCACCGCAAGGAAGCATCGTCGCGCCTGCGCCGGACAGCCCCGACAACGGAGCACCGTCATGGAAGGCAGCGCCTCAAGTGCTGCCCCCCTACCATGTTGTCAACAGTGTGACGTCAGTGGACACTCTTGAGCTTCAGCATAAAACCCGGAGCCATCTTCAGCAGCCTTTCAGTGGGCTTGGCAGCACCGTGTTCGGCCGGTTGCTCATGCATTTCTGCTTTTTCGTCCAGATCGCCCTGCTGCGGGTGGATTCCGTCGTCGGCCCAGCGGAACTTTTTCCACCGCAAGGAAGCATCGTCGCGCCTGCGCCGGACAGCCCCGACAACGGAGCACCGTCATGGAAGGCAGCGCCTCAAGTGCTGCCCCCTACCATGTTGTCAACAGTGTGACGTCAGTGGACACTCTTGAGCTTCAGCATAAAACCCGGAGCCATCTTCAGCAGCCTTTCAGTGGGCTTGGCAGCACCGTGTTCGGCCGGTTGCTCATGCATTTCTGCTTTTTCGTCCAGATCGCCCTGCTGCGGGTGGATTCCGTCGTCGGCCCAGCGGAACTTTTTCCACCGCAAGGAAGCATCGTCGCGCCTGCGCCGGACAGCCCCGACAACGGAGCACCGTCATGGAAGGCAGCGCCTCAAGTGCTGCCCCCTACCATGTTGTCAACAGTGTGACGTCAGTGGACACTCTTGAGCTTCAGCATAAAACCCGGAGCCATCTTCAGCAGCCTTTCAGTGGGCTTGGCAGCACCGTGTTCGGCCGGTTGCTCATGCATTTCTGCTTTTTCGTCCAGATCGCCCTGCTGCGGGTGGATTCCGTCGTCGGCCCAGCGGAACTTTTTCCACCGCAAGGAAGCATCGTCGCGCCTGCGCCGGACAGCCCCGACAACGGAGCACCGTCATGGAAAGCAGCGCCTCAAGTGCTGCCCCCTACCATGTTGTCAACAGTGTGACGTCAGTGGACACTCTTGAGCTTCAGCATAAAACCCGGAGCCATCTTCAGCAGCCTTTCAGTGGGCTTGGCAGCACCGTGTTCGGCGGTTGCTCATGCATTTCTGCTTTTTCGTCCAGATCGCCCTGCTGCGGGTGGATTCCGTCGTCGGCCCAGCGGAACTTTTTCCACCGCAAGGAAGCATCGTCGCGCCTGCGCCGGACAGCCCCGACAACGGAGCACCGTCATGGAAGGCAGCGCCTCAAGTGCTGCCCCCCTACCATGTTGTCAACAGTGTGACGTCAGTGGACACTCTTGAGCTTCAGCATAAAACCCGGAGCCATCTTCAGCAGCCTTTCAGTGGGCTTGGCAGCACCGTGTTCGGCCGGTTGCTCATGCATTTCTGCTTTTTCGTCCAGATCGCCCTGCTGCGGGTGGATTCCGTCGTCGGCCCAGCGGAACTTTTTCCACCGCAAGGAAGCATCGTCGCGCCTGCGCCGGACAGCCCCGACAACGGAGCACCGTCATGGAAGGCAGCGCCTCAAGTGCTGCCCCCCTACCATGTTGTCAACAGTGTGACGTCAGTGGACACTCTTGAGCTTCAGCATAAAACCCGGAGCCATCTTCAGCAGCCTTTCAGTGGGCTTGGCAGCACCGTGTTCGGCCGGTTGCTCATGCATTTCTGCTTTTTCGTCCAGATCGCCCTGCTGCGGGTGGATTCCGTCGTCGGCCCAGCGGAACTTTTTCCACCGCAAGGAAGCATCGTCGCGCCTGCGCCGGACAGCCCCGACAACGGAGCACCGTCATGGAAGGCAGCGCCTCAAGTGCTGCCCCCCTACCATGTTGTCAACAGTGTGACGTCAGTGGACACTCTTGAGCTTCAGCATAAAACCCGGAGCCATCTTCAGCAGCCTTTCAGTGGGCTTGGCAGCACCGTGTTCGGCGGTTGCTCATGCATTTCTGCTTTTTCGTCCAGATCGCCCTGCTGCGGGTGGATTCCGTCGTCGGCCCAGCGGAACTTTTTCCACCGCAAGGAAGCATCGTCGCGCCTGCGCCGGACAGCCCCGACAACGGAGCACCGTCATGGAAGGCAGCGCCTCAAGTGCTGCCCCCCTACCATGTTGTCAACAGTGTGACGTCAGTGGACACTCTTGAGCTTCAGCATAAAACCCGGAGCCATCTTCAGCAGCCTTTCAGTGGGCTTGGCAGCACCGTGTTCGGCCGGTTGCTCATGCATTTCTGCTTTTTCGTCCAGATCGCCCTGCTGCGGGTGGATTCCGTCGTTGGCCCAGCGGAACTTTTTCCACCGCAAGGAAGCATCGTCGCGCCTGCGCCGGACAGCCCCGACAACGGAGCACCGTCATGGAAAGCAGCGCCTCAAGTGCTGCTCCCCTACCATGTTGTCAACAGTGTGACGTCAGTGGACACTCTTGAGCTTCAGCATAAAACCCGGAGCCATCTTCAGCAGCCTTTCAGTGGGCTTGGCAGCACCGTGTTCGGCCGGTTGCTCATGCATTTCTGCTTTTTCGTCCAGGTGGGTGACAAACATTCTGCCTGCTCTATTAGAGACGATTCGGTCACTTTAGTAGTGCTGCCAAGCCCACAGAGCCTGCTTTCTTCATTGTGTGATTGTTTGCTTGTCATTAAGCTACTGCTGTTGACATCAGGTGACGTGGAGTTAAACCCTGGACCCCGCTCAGACTCAGATTCTAGTTCCGAAGCCACCTTAAACAGCCAGCTTCTCAAGAAAATCCTAAAGGAACAAACGAAGACCAATAAAACGCTCACTGCTCTTTCCGAAAACTTGAAACAAGTAGAAACAACGGTAGGCAATGTACAGGAAAGATTAACCGCCATAGAAAAAGAGTTAGCTCGCCTACAACAATGCGAGGATAGACTCGCCGAGCATGAGGTAATGACCGTAGAAACAAATAAACTGGTGCGAGAGTTATCGGTTAAGGTTGAAGACTTGGAAAACAGGAGCCGCCGGAATAACATATTAATCTATGGCTTGGAAGAGGGTGATGACGAACAAAATGCAGATTTACAACAGCGGGTTGTTAAGGGCATTTTTAAAGATATCCTCAAGGTCAATGTTACATCTGTAGAACGTATGCACCGAATCGGCAGGAAAAAACAAAATCGAGAGCGGCCAGTAATTCTTAAGCTGCACAATTTCTCTGAAAAAATGTTAGTCCTTCGTAATTGCGGCAAACTGAAGGGAACAACAATATCGATATCTGAAGACTATTCCCCACGAGTTCGGGACTTGCGCAAAAAACTATGGCACTCAGCAAAGGAAGATCGGGACAATGGTGGCAAGGTCACTCTTGTATTCGATAAACTGAAGATAGATGACGACTTGTACGTATGGGATGAACAAAAAAATGCAAGAGTTTCCCTGAGAAGGGCACGTCACGATAGTCCCGCCAAAAACAACGCGTGACACGCTAAAGCCACTACACCGTTTTCCTTGTTATGTTTGAATGCCCGTAGCATTGTTAACAAAACTGATAAACTAGAAGAATTGTTTATTTTCGTACACTCCTGATATTGTCGTGATAACTGAAACGTGGCTACACCCAGACATACTTGATTTTGAAATTGTTCCTGCGTCATATTGCCTACTTCGGTCAGATCGTGACGGTCGCGGGGGCGGGGTTGCCATTGCAATAAAACGCGGCTTGCAATATCGTAGAGAAAAGGGTATCGCGAATCATGAAAGCGTTTGGTGCACAATATTTGCTCGCGATGCTCCAGTACTGATCGGTGGCATCTACAGAAAGCCAAATGCGTCTGATGATTACCTTTTACAAGTGCATGACTATCTGGTTGATAAGGTTACCCCCCGTACCAAATTAATACTTACTGGAGATTTCAATCTCGCTATTGACTGGACAAACTTTACAAGTACTAGAAATACCACCAACAGCGAGCTATTATACAATTTAATGTTCAATTTTTCATTGTCCCAGTTGGTCCAGGAACCAACCCGTATTCAAGGAAATACTTGCTCCATACTAGACCTAGCTTTTATTTCTGATAACCTATCCGGTAAAGCCACTGTAGAAGATGGAATATCTGACCACAAAATGTTAATCATAACTTTTAACCTTGATGGCTTAAATCCCAAACCCGATGGCACAAATTCACGGATAGCCGTGAAAGACTACACCAGAGCTAATGATGTTTGTGTTATTGATTACCTCGACACAGCACTGGAGACGTTTTCTCTAGAGGAATGTGAGGGTGTTAATGGTATGTGGATTCAACTGAAAAAAATAATTACGTACTGTGAACAAAACTTTATCCCAACGAAACTAAAACGCACACGAAGAAAAACACCATGGATCAATCGCCGTGTTATTCACCTTAAAAGAAGGGTACAGAGAATGCGCAAGAACAAGAGGAACCCAGTCATTTTAAGAAAACTTGCATCTCAGCTTAAGGCGGAAATTAGAAGTGCAAGGCAAGCTTTTTTTTCACATACGTTATCTCATTTCATGATGCATCACCCACAAAAATTTTGGCGTTACTTGGCACGGCCTAAAAACCCAACAACCGAAGTAGAAATTGAGGGTACTGTTGTAAATGACGCACAGGCTGTTTCCAATGCTTTCAATAGATATTTTCAGTCGGTATTTACGCGCACATGCGCACCGAGCAGCCCTGTTGCTCCGGTGCATCCTTTTTCAATGCCCGATGTCCTTATCACTACGGAAGGTATTCTTAACCTGCTGTTACAAATCGATGTTAAGAAATCAGTGGGTCCTGATAATATTTCAAATGTTTTCCTTCGGCGCTACGCAGAGCAGCTATGTCCCTTTCTTGAAGCAATTTTTAAAGCATCCCTACTAACAGCTTCTTTACCTGCAGACTGGTTGTGTGCAAAAGTAATTCCAATTCATAAAGGTGGGAGCAAGCTGTCCATAGAAACCTTCAGGCCTATCTCACTAACTAGTTGCTGCTGTAAGTTATTGGAACATGTAATCAACAAGGCAATAATGACATATTTAGAAGATAACAACTTATTGTACCCAAACCAACATGGATTCCGTAAAAACCTGTCTACTGTTACTCAACTCTTGGAAATCACGCATGATTTCGTAACTACTATTAACTCACAACTGCAAACCGACGCCATATTTATAGACTTCGCCAAAGCTTTTGATAAGGTGCCCCACAGTAAATTGATTGACAAACTTGTATCTATTGGTATTAACAGTAACATAACAGCATGGATAAAAATGTATCTATCAAATCGTAGGCAGTATGTAACCGTAAACAACACAGCCTCTGATTCTTTGGAAGTTTTTTCCGGAGTACCGCAAGGTTCCGTTTTAGGACCCATCTTGTTCCTAATATATGTCAATGATATCTATATGTGCCTTGAGCCTAACGTTAAAATGAGACTATTCGCTGATGACTGCGTGATCTACACCACTATCCGCACTACTGATGACCAGCTTAGACTTAACACCACACTAGCTAATATTGCATGTTGGTGCCTTCAGTGGGGAATGGAAATTAACGTGTCGAAAAACAGCTTGCCTTAGCATAACTCGCAGAAAAACAATCCAGCATTTTAATTACAATTTGGTTGGCACAAACATTGCAAGAAACGACACTGTTAAATACCTGGGTATAACTTTTACAAGTAAACTGAAGTGGGATGCACATGTAAACAGCACATACACAAAAGCATATCGCCAGCTAGGGTTCCTGCGTCGAAAACTTGCATTGGCGCCTTCTAATGTAAAACTGACAGCATATAAATCTCTAATAAGGCCGATCCTCGAGTACGCCAGCATTGTTTGGAACCCCCATCAAAAGTACCTTTCCAACAAATTAGAAAACGTCCAACACAAGGCCCTTCGCTTTATCTATTCAAAGTATTCGAGGCATGACAGTGTCACTGAGCTGCGCAGACGGGCATGCTTACCGACCCTTGCAGCCCGTCGCCGTGTCTGTTCCTTAAAGTTTCTTTTTCTTTTATATCACAATGGTTTAAAAATAGATAAGGACAACTATATAAAGCCGCCTAACCATCACTCCCTTCGTACCAACCATAATAAGTGCATCAGACCATTCATGTCACGCTGTGACACTTTTAAATATTCATTCTTCCCGTCAGCAGTCGAAGAGTGGAACAAACTCCCACGTGAATGCGTTAACATTTCCTCTGCAGATTCATTTGTTCAAAATGTAGAAAGATTGTTTTATGAAGAGTAAAAGTTGCCCTTTTTTGTTTGTGAGCGCTTCGGAACACACTGATCACTGTAACACCTGCTGATGCCACGATGATGTTTTGTGACCTGGCCATGATTTTGTGCAAGAGCTTCCACCGTTCAGTTTTAGTTTCACCAGCATCTTGTGATTCTGTTTCTTTCGTTATGTGCGATATTGCTTGGTTTCTACTCGAGTGTGTATATTTGCACGCCCACCCTGTATGAGCCTGAGAAAGGCTTACAGTATTAAATAAATAAAAATTAAAAAATAAAAGTATTTTTTTGCGTATCCTCCTGTTCGCGGCCAGGAGGCCGAGGCGTTTCCGTTGATTTTAAAGGGGCTTGGCCTTTAAGCTAATCCGGTCGGTCCCAGTTCACGTTGAGGTCACTGAACGCAATCGAAGCCAATGGGCCTCAGCCATGGGCCGATTGGCCAAAATCGGACGTAAAACCTCAAAGCGTAACGTTCTGCCTAACGTCAGCCTCGCACCGGAGATCACTTGCTGATCTCATCACCTCTGCTTTGGTGTGATGACGCCAGTTTTAGGAGGCTTCTGGCGGGAAGCGATGTTCCGTTTCGAGAAAGTGACAGGCAATCTAGTTCGGGTGAAGCAGAACGCTAATTTAAGGTAATTATTAACCACTTATAGCACCGACACCCACCTAGACGATATCAAGCTGCCCTTTTTTACGAAAAGGATTCGTTGACGGAAGCCAAGAGAACGTTTTAAAGCAGGGGTCGGATACGTTGTGATCCGGAAGGCCAAATTCCATGTGGCCGTCACGGTGGGTGCCAGTCATCGCAACTGGGAGGGTGGTGGTTCTTTGGAAGCAATGCGAAAAAATCTGGGAATTCACCATAAGGTAGAGAGAGAGAGAGAGACAGAGAGAGAGAGAGAGAACCACTTTATTTTACAACTGGGATTTAGGGGGGAAGGATGGCCGAAGCCCATACGGCTTTGGCGACCGCAAGGGCCCGTGCGGTTAGAGTTTCCTGAACCGCCAGGTCTGAGCTCCCCAAGGCCTGTTCCCAGTGGTGGGGCGCGGGGTAGGAGGGAAATGGGTCGTGTGGACACTCACACAACGAATGAAAGTGGGTATCACGTTGGTGGCAATGAGGGCAGTGTGGTTTTGGAAACTTGTGTAGGTGCGTGTGTGTGAGCGTGGTTCTGTGGGGGAAGCAGTGAGTTTGTAGGATGCGCCACATGTTGTCGGCAGCGTGCTTTAGCAGAGGTCGGCGAACTCACTCATGAGTCCACTCCCTCAGACTCATTTGGACTCAAACTCACGCGTCAGTTTGAGTTTGAGTGAGCGCGAGGATAGTGTGGCATGGTGAGTTTGAGCTTGAGTGAGTTTGAGCCGAGTGAGCCCGACTGAGTTTGAGTCCGATTGAGTTGGAGTACGCCTGAGACCTGGTGAATTCTGAGTCCATTTTCAGTTCTGAGTACATTTTGAGTTTCATCTTGAGCTCTGAGTCCATTTTGAGTTTGAGTCCATTTTGAGTTCTGAGTCCATTTTGGGTTTAGTCCATTTTGAGTTCTGAGTACATTCTGAGTTTGATCCCATTTTGAGTTCTGGGTACATTTTGTGTTTGAGTCCATTTTGAGTTCTGAGTACATTTTGAGTTTGAGTACATTTTGAGTTTGAGTACATATGAGTACATATTGAGTTGGAGTACATATTGAGTTTTGAGTACATTCTGAGTTCTGAGTACATATGAGTTTTAAGTCCATTTTGAGTATGAGTACATATCAGTAGCCTAGCAGGCAGCTATGGTTGGCTGTTAAGTTTCATGCGTCGCTGTGGGCTTGGAATTCAGGTTACCTGCGCGATCCGCGTGATCGGTTGGGAGGGAGGGGGTGTCTGATTTTTTTTGCTTTCTTGTTGAATTTTCATGAAGCTAAGCTGCTGTATACCAAGTTTTCGCGGCTGGCGCGTCAGTGATAATTGGCTAGTGAGGTCATAAAAAAGGGTTGTCTTATCTTTTCCTCCTGATGGATCCACTAAGAGGGTGGGAAAGGGTGGTGGGAAAGCACACGGCGGCGCTTGCTTGCTTGTTCGCCTGCTACTGTTAACGGCTTGATATACTAAGGGTCACAACAAAGGAAGAGGTGAGAGCCGGAAGGAAAGCAGGCGGGGGCTGTCCCTTCTGCTATTTCAAATGAATCAGCTGAATTGACTGGGCAACGCCCCTTTAGACAGAATAATGACCGCATTAGATTGGGTGAAATGTCAAACTGATGACGCTAAGACGTGAAAGGTATCAAATGAAAGGTCCCGATTAACGGAATCACGCGGGGTAAATGAAAAAATGCTTCCTGATTGCAGTCATCAGGCAGTCATAATGAGTGATAGATTGGGTTAAACTTCAAAATGACGCTGCTAGGGCATCTCGAGAATGAAATTCAAGGTCTCGATGTGGGGAATCATTCGGGACAAAATGTGTTATGGTTATATAATGACGTAGTCATGGTTAGTCATATATACGGTTAAAATTTAGGTTTATTGCGCTAGGGCGTGTGGCGTATCAAATTAAAGTCTCGATGAGGGTAATCACGTGCTTCCTTATTATTATCATGACATACTCAAGGTGGGTCATAAATTAGGCTAAAATTCACAATGACACCACTGGGTGTGCGGTGCATCAAATTGAAGCTTCCGATGAGGGAAATCACGTGGGCCAAAAATGCGGTATGGCTATATCATGAGATAGTCATGGTTAGTCATTGATTTGTTTAACATTCAAATTGATTCCGTTAGAATGTGATGGGTACCAAATCAATGCTCTTGATGAGCGGAATCACTTGGGAGAAATACAAAAATGCTTCCAGGTTATAACCATGAGATAGTCCTGGCGAGTCTTATATTGGGTTAAAAATCGAAGTGACCCCTAGGTCACGTAGGGTATCAAATTTACGGTCTTGACGAGGGTAATCACGTGGTACAAATAAAAAAGGCTTCGTGGTTCTAATCATAAGATAGTCATTATGAGTCATAGATTGGGATAATTCAAAGTGAGGCCGCTAAAGCTTCTGGGGTGTCAAATTAAAGGTTTCAGTTGGGGAATCATGTCGGACATTTAAATAATGCATCCTGGTTACAGTCATGAGAGTCATGGTTAGTTTCACTGGTATGAATTCCATATGATCCTGCTAGGGTGTGTGGAGTATCAAATTAAAGGTCTCGTCGAGGGGGATCGCGTGGGAAAATGTAAAAATGCTTTCTGGTTATAGTTATGAGGAAATAGCAAATGGTATATTTCTTTAATTGCTGCGTAGGGTTTAACGAAAATTCCCTGCCAACCCGTAAGGCAGTTGTGCTATATACATGCGAGGGCTTGTCCAGAGATGTCCATCAATGCGGTATATAGTAATAAAAATATCGGCGTTTAATTGCTGAATCATCGAGGCAGGATGGCATGGGGTAAGAACAAAAGCCATGCCAAGCTCTCTAACTTAAATCACCAGACTGAAAAACTCTCTGCTAATAACTGCCATTCAAACGTTACTCCCTTTCTTTCTCCGTGTCCCAACAAACAAGCAAATCCTTTGACACATATGGTGTCATGGAAACTGTGGACATCCATAGTTAACCGGGGGCATCAGAGCTTATCAGAAAGGCGAATTTCACATTTGTTTATGAATAAGCGTTGCGGCCGCGTTTCGTGTCCGTAACTTTCTTCCAAGAGTGTACCAACGTGCACTCGAATCCAGAATTGGCCCATTACATGTGAGACATTAACTCCTTGCTAGAGTGTAGGAGATAGAGAGGCAACAGAGCCACCAAGACATAAACAGACACTGCGACACAACGAAAACACTTCAGAAAAATAGGCAAGCGCAGTTTATGTGTGCGTTCGAACTGATTTTATTACAATGAGAAATCAGCGCAAGATATCAAAACTAGCACATGACGACAATGTACAGGAAAATAATTAACTCGAGCTGTGCAGTGCTCCAACGACTACATCTTAATCACAATGAAAGAACAGATAACTGACGCAACACACACACACACACACACACACATACACGCACGCACACACGCACGCACGCACAAACGCACGCACGCACGCACACGCGCACACACACACACGCACGCCCGCACCCACGCACACACACACGCCCACACACGCGCGCACGCGCGCATGCACGAAGATGCAACGCACACGCAAACGCAAATGCACACACAAACACGCACGCGAACTCGGACGCCCACTCACATTCGCACTGGCACTCGCACATACACACACACGCACGCACGCGCGCACACACACACGCGCACACGCACGCACGCACACGCGAACGCAAACGCGCACGCAAATGCGCACGCGCACGCGCACTCGCACTCACACTCGCATACACACACACACACACGCACGCGCGCACACACAGAAACAACCACACACACACGCTCACGCACACACACACGCACGCACGCACACACAGAAACAACCACACACACACGCACACGCATACGCGCACGCACACACGCACGCACGCACACACGCACGCACGCACGCACACGCACACGCACACATACACGCACGCACACGCGCACACACACGCGCACGCGCGCACGCAAACGCAAACGCACACGCAAACGGAAACCCGCACGCAAATGCGCACGCGCACTCGCACTCGCACTCGCACACATACACACCCCCCACACACATACACAACCCCCACACACATACACACGCACGCACGCACACGCACACGCCCACACACACAGACGCACACCCACATGCGCGCGTGCACGCACGCAAACACGCACGCACACGCGCACACGCACACGCAAACGCAAACGCACACGCAAACGCACACGCACACGCACACACACGCACCCGCACACACGCACGCACGCACGCACGCACACGCCCACACACATACATACATACACACACACGCACGCACACGCGCACGCACACGCACACACGCACGCACACACGCACGCACACGCACACGCACGCGCGCACGCACGCACGCACACGCGCGCACGTGCGCACGCACACGCAAACGCAAACGCACACTCGCACTCGCACTCGCATACACACGCGCGCGCGCACGCACGCACGCACGCACACGCGCACACACACGGGCGCACACGCGCGCACGCGCGCACGCACACGTAAACGCAAACGCACACGAAACGCAAACGCGCACTCGCACTCTTACACGCAAACGCAAACGCACACGCGTGCGTGCTGGAAATTAACAGCTGGGTACGGTGGCGGTAATTGCTTACAACAATAGCGTGGTGCTGAGCCGAGCTACGAGAGCTCATCCCACCTAGCAAATGCTAATAAAAATTACTCCCACCTCCCCTCGTGGGAACCCCCGTGTAGAGCGACGCATAGGGGGTTCCGTTGTTTGTTTCCGTTAGGTTGATTCTCCCATCGCGTGAAACGTGCCGTGAACCCCCTGCCGTGGCTATGACGGAACGTGGCCCGGCTGTGACGCAACACAATCCACTTTAATCCAGTCCAATCCAAATCCAATCCAATTCAATCCAACCCAAATCCAATCCATTTCAATCCAAGCCAAGCCAAGCCAAGTCAATCCAATCGAATCCAATCCAATGCCCCTCGCGAGAGAGTGTTCGCTATCGGAGAGGAGAGGGGGTGAGTGGCGGAGAGCGCAGCTCGCGCGGCGAGGAGAATGGGGGAGGGGTGTGGATGGACAACGACAACACCGTATGAAGGGACAAGGCGAGTGAATGAGATGCCGTCGCATCTAAATATAATACAAGTTCCTCAGCAAACAACAACGCACTTTTCAGTTTGTCCCACGTAATTTCCCTCCTCGAGATCCTCAATTTGATACCCCACATTCTTTAGCGCCATATCTCTCTGAATTTTAACCCAATCTAAGACTATCCATGACTCCAGTGGTACACGGTTCACCATTGTCGACATTTTTTCTTCTGGTTATTTTTTTTAGTTTTTTAACATTTATTTTTGATCAATCGTCTAAGGTTGTACTTCCGTGATATCTGCATTTTTGTGTAAATGCAGGGCGTTCCACGATCCTGTTGGGGGTAGGGAGAGGGGGGCACTCGGCAAAGAATGCTACGCATTAAAAAAGTAAAGGCATATCCATGAACGCCTCGCGCTTCAGAGATTCGCGGGGACAGTTCGCTTTGGCGCAAGGCGTTTTTTCATGATGCAGAGCAATAATACACGAAACCGTCCCCTTAAACAGCTTCGACATAAATGAACGGAGCAGTGAGCACACATCCCCTCGCCCAATCTTGCTCGTTTCGACCCAGGGACCCAGCACACCATCGAGTCTGGACCGCCTCTGTCATAAACACGAACACGGAGCCTAATCAAGAGTTTGGTATCCAATGTATACGCACAATTTGTTGCAACCAGCGCTAGTCATCATGGACAGCAGGTATAGCTGTATTAAATCTGCAACGAAAATTGTTTCCGACCTCACAGGAGCTACGGTGTCATGTCGTGCGGAATGCAAGAGTTTGAGCTCACGAATTCGAAACCTTAATATTTTTACCACGCGTGAAGTTGACAACACTGAATGCTAATGAAATCAGAGTCCATCTGAGCCGCAGTAAATTCCTAGCACGAGAGAGTTGTAAAGCTATTTGAGTTCTGAATTCATTTTGAGTTCTC
This sequence comes from Haemaphysalis longicornis, assembly GCA_013339765.2. NCBI lineage: Eukaryota > Metazoa > Arthropoda > Arachnida > Ixodida > Ixodidae > Haemaphysalis > Haemaphysalis longicornis. The sequence continues at coordinate 97,840,072 of CM023458.1, forward strand.
AGCCCATAACTGGGTTCATTTTCAGTTCTCAGCCCATAACTGAGTTCTGATTTTATTTTGAGTTTTGAGTACATTTTGAGTTTTGAGTCCATTTAAGTTTGAGTACATTTTGAGTTTGAGTACCTTTTGAGTTTGAGTCCATTTTGAGTTCTGAGTAGATTTTGAGTTTGAGTCCATTTTGAGTTCTGAGTACATTTTGAGTTTGAGTACATATTGAGTGTTGAGTACATTTTGAGTTCTGTGTACATATAAGTTTTGAGTCCATTTTGAGTTTGAGTACATTTTGAGTTATGAGTACATTTTAAGTTTTGAGCCCGAGTGTGTTCTGATTTTTGCGCTCAATTTGAGTTTGAGTTTGAGTGAGCGCAGATGTGCTGCTCAGCATTGAGTCTGAGTTTGAGTGAGTGGTGACTCGAAAAAAAAATGTGAGTGAGTTTGAGTGAGCCACGCCAACTTTGCAGAGGTATGTGCTTTAGTGACGAGTAAGGTGGGGGATAGTGCCTGCGTAGGAGTCGGTAGTGCTGGGCGACTTCTCGATGTGTTAGAAGTGCATACCGAGAAGCCGTCGGGACACCGTTGTTAGGCAGAAAAGAGAGGCCTGCTCGGTTGGTCAGTGCTCGAGCTTGATGGTGGGCTGCCTCATTACCGCCTATTTCAGTGTGGGCCGGGGTCCACAGCAGCGACACGGGTTCGGTGGGGGGCTTCTTCCGCAAGGTTTGCTGTGCTACTTTAGATATGGTGCCTTTGGCAAGGTTGCGTAGTGCTTGTTGGGAATCCGTGAGAATTTTCATGGGGGTCGGGGTTTGTGTGAGGGCGAGGGCCACTGCCGATTCCACCGCTGTCACCGGGGAGTTAGTGAAAATGGTTATGCAACTGGTTGGTGCATCTGTGAGTGAGGTAAGCACTACTGCAGTGAAGGCTTCCTTGGAGTGATACTGTGCTGCGTCCAAGTACAGCGTGTGCTCCGATGGTGGGTAGTGGGTGTTGTGGTGTATTGCTCTAGCTTGTCATCTGGCCGAATGGAAGGTTGTGTGCATGTTTCGAGGAATTGGCCTGATCTTGATAAGTTGACGTAGGTCGTTTGGGATGATCTGAGGTTGGTCGAAGGGTACTGGTGGGTTGAGGTTAATCCGCTGGAGGATCCTTCGTCCCGGGAGGGATTGAGACAGTCTGTTTGTTTGAGCTGTTCTGTGCGCCTCCACAAGTTCTTCAATGGTGTTATGGACATCCAGGGCGACTAGTCTTGCAGTCTGGGCGTAAAGGGGGGGGGCAGTAGCGGCGCAGCTCTGTAGGCTTTGCGGAGTAGTGCGTCCAAGTCGTTTTTGTTGGCTTTCGGTAGATTCGCGTATGGTAGATGGTAGCAGTAACGGCTTATTATGACGCTTTGCACAAGTCTGAGGCGTTCCATTTCGGATATTCCGTGGTGTCTGTTATTCGTTTTATGAGTCCGATGGTCTGTAGAGTGTGATTTCGAAGGGCGCGTTGTGTGAAGGTTGTGTTTCTATTTGCTTGAATCGTAAGGCCTAGGATGCGTAAGTTAGTTACATGCGGAATGGGGTGATTATTAATTGATATATGGATGTTGTGTTTGGCGGGGGATTTTGTTCGCGGAGGGTGCAGGTTTAAGAGTTCGGATTTGTGCATCGAGCATGTGAGACCGGCTTGCTGTGTTATGTGTGCGACTGCCGTGGTTCCCAGTTGGAGGACTTACTCGAGATTTGCGTCCCTACCGCGGGGTACCCATAGTGTAATGTCCTCTGCGTATATTGTAGATCTGAGTTCTGGTATGTTTTCCAGGCTGCGTGCAGTGGATATCATTGCCAGATTGAAAAGCAGGGGTGAGAAGACAGCGCCTTGAGGAGTGCCTCTCGCTGGCATTGGGAAGGTTGGAGAAATGAGGGGGCCTAATCTGAGTGTGGCAGTCCTGTCAGGGAGAAAAGTGAGCACGTACTTGTGTGTGCGTTGCCCTATGTTGAGAGATGTGATCGCTTGTAGTATTGCTGCGTGGGAGATGTGATCAAAGGCCTTGTGTAGGTCTAAGGCGAGGATCGCGGCATTGTCTTTTTTGGAAGGAGCTTGAATGATGTCGTGGTAAATTTGAATGTGTGCGTCTTGAGTTGATAGCCCTACCCGAAACCCTATCAGGTTGTGTGGGAGGAGGTCTTGTTCTTCCAGGTGTCTCGTTATTCTTTTATGTATTATGTGCTCGAGAAGTTTTCCTAAGCAAGACGTAAGGGAAATTGGACGGAGGTTTTCTAGTTCGATTGGTTTTGAAGGTTTAGGGATTACCGAGATGTTGGAATGATTTCATGTGGTTGGAAGGGTCCCTGCCGTCCAGTGGTGGTTGAACAGTCTCGTGATTGCGTCGAGGGCTTGGTCGTCTAGGTGTCTTAGTACCTTGTTGGTGATTTTGTCGGAGCCGGGAGCTGTCCCGCGTCGAAGCTTTAATTGCGCTGTTCACCTCTGCAGTTGTGATTTCTGTGTCTAGTGTGGGGTTTGGATAGCCTCGATATATTGTGTCGGGTGGGGAGCTATTCGCTGCTGAGGGGATGTACATGTTTCGTAGTGTCTGCATGAGTTGTTGTCACGTGGTGGCCTGCTTATGCAGTAGTTCGGTTATGCGCTGCGTAGTGCGGGATTTAGAAGCTGCGGGGTCCATGAGTTGGCGCAGGAGGACCCAGGTGTGCTTCAAGAACAGTCCTCCCCTCATTTCATCGCATAATTGCTGCCACTGTGCTCGCGTTAGTTGCGCGGCATGTTCTATGATCTCCCTGTGTAATTGGGCAAGGCGTTTTTTGAGGGCTTTTCTGTGCTTGCGGGTTCTCCACCGGCGTTCTATGCTGCGGTACGCCTCCCACAAATGCTGTATGCGTGAATCGGCGTAGGGAACTGGTAGTTAGGGGTCAACAAGTTTTTCGTTCTCTTCATTTGCCTGCATTATTTGGTTGAGCCACCGTTCTAGTTCTTCGTCCGTTTGGTTGGATGGCGGTGAAACGTTAAGGGTCGAGGTTCGGAAACCTCGATCCCAATCAGTGATGTGTTTTTGTTCCGGTTTTTTTATTAGAGCAGATTTGTACGCGAAGGTTGTTTCAAGAATCTAATGGTCACTGCGAAGTGTGTTTAGTGTGGGTTTCCAGGTTATGCCATGTAGGCGATGGGAAAATACGAGATCAGGTGCTGTGTCCCTTTGTGCGCTGTTGCCTATGCGCGTTGGTATGTCCGGTTCGTTGTGTAGAGTCAGCTGTAGTTCTTGTATTGTTTCCCAAAGGAGCCGGCCTTTTTTTTTGTTGTTGTTCGCGTGTAGCCCCATGCTACGTGTGGGGCATTGAAATCCCCCATGACCAAGTGGTGTTGACTGCCTTCTTGCCGTAGTGCTTCCATGAGAACGTGTTTGAAATTGTGTTGGGTGTTTTTTGGGGAGCTGCATAGATTGAGCACGTGTAATTTGGTGTGGTCGCGTTGTAGAGGATATAGTGTGACGACGTTATGTGGAATATTAATACTTGAAAAGACCGATGTTCTGCGTTCATATTGCGTTGTACGAGTGTTGCTATTTGGGGGTATTCGGGCGTTTGAAAGGTCTGATATTCTGCTAGTTTCACAATAGAACGTGTTTCTTGCAGTGCTATAACCGTGGGGGGGGGGGTTATGAATGGTTGACAGGTGTGTTTGTAGCGCGGGACGTTTGGCGCGATAGCCTCTACAATTCTATTGCCCGGCAGTGTGTGTTTTATAGTTCGGCATCTGCTTCCATTTCGATTGGTAGGGGGGCACTGGCAGATGGGTCGGGTGTTGGCATCGCTAGTTGTTGTCGTAGAAGTTCTTTCATGCATGTACGTATTTATTGTGTAGAGCCGTTATAGATTCCTGCATGGTGGCCTGTGCAGCTTTGACTGAGTTGGGAAGTTGTAGATATTCTTGTCGCTGTGTTTGTGGTTCTTGGGCAATATCTATTGACACTGCAGAATTAGCGCTCTCTGTCGTTGCCCTTCGTTTGAGTGGTGGGGATTTCGTTTGGGAGGGTTCGTGAGATGATTGTTGGTTGCATGTCTCTTCTTCAGAGGATGAGTCTAGTTGTTGTCTCAGTAAGAGATTCTGTCCTTTGAGCTGGGTGTGTTCTTGCCGCATGTTTAGAATTTTAGCTCGTAGGGCCTGTATTTCTTTGATAAGTGCTTGGTGTGCGTTGGTTTGAGTTGTTTGGGGTTGTGTTGCCGGAGGCGTGTTGAGTAAGGGTTCGGGAAGGAATTTGGGGGCTCACCTGCGTGTTTCTGCCTTGAGATGATCGGCTGGGTGAATGTTGAAGGGCATCTCTGTACGTCCTGCTGAGCACGAGGTCGCGGGTTCGATTCCCGGCCGCGGCGGCCGCTTTTCTGATGGAGGCGAAGAGCAAAAACGCCCGTGTGTACGAGATTTCGGCGCACGATAAAGATCCCCAGGTGGTCAAAATTAATCCGGAGCCCTCCACAACGGCGCGCCTGATCGACTGCGTTGCGTCGGCGCGTTAAACCCCACAATCAATCAATCTCTGTACGTCAACTCTTCGCGGTTGGGGTCTTGCTTGTTTGTGGAGTTTTCTCTTGCTTAGGGTTGGTGCTCAGTCTGGGAGACTAGGGCGACGAAGGGTGGTTGGTGGGGACGTCGTGGTTGGAAGCGGCGGAGACAACACGCTGCTCCGGTGAGATGGGAGTCTCCGCAGAGAATGCAGTTGGGGTTGCACCGGTGGTTTTCTGTCGGTGTGGTGGAGCCGCACTTGGTGCATCGAGGCGTAGGGGGCGTGTGGGGGCAGACGTCCTGTCTGTGGCCGGGTCGCCAGCAGTTAAAGCAGGCTTCGGGTTTCCTCTTGAAAGGGTAGGAGCGTACGATCGCTGCCCTGTAGCGTACCCAGTATGGTATTGTTGTTCCGTTGAAGAGTATTTGCACCAATGAGGAGTTGTGAAGTCTTTCGGCATCCAGTATGTGAAGCGCTGGGTTGTAGTAAGTTAGGCTTCTTCTAAGGATGGTGCTTGCATCGTCCTCTGTTGGGGCATTGAATATGACACCAACACAATTGTTGGACGGTTGGGGGATGTGGTTGGAGAGGAGGTATGTTGCTCCTTGGTATTGAAGGGTCGTTTGTTGGAGGTATTGCTTGGATCGCGCTTCTGACGGGGTGCTGATCCCAATGAAGTTAGATTTCTGGTTGACTCGGAGTTGATCCTTATTGTTGTGAGTGATATTTGCTTGCCTTTGGACGAGGTCTGCAAGGGATGCTGCAGGTACGGTTTGGGGGTACAGGCCGCCTTGGGGTCGTAGCACAATTTTGATGTCGTCTTCTGGCAGACGTTCTGCAGGCGGAGGTGGTTTCTTTTTAGGCTGTTGTCTGCGCTTGTGGGCGTGCTCGCCGGTCGGGGTTCTGTGCATCGGTTCTTTGGTTGAGAGTAGGTGACTGCCGGCGTTTTGGAGGTTCGGTGTTTTGGCTTGATGGCGGATGCGAACCCATCCGGGTTCATCTAGGGTTTCTGGGTCTAATTGGCTGTCCTTCTACGGTGTATTCCATGGGGTGTTCGACGGAAGGGGGGGGGGGGAGGAACGTTAAGCTTAGGTTGCAGCTCCGAGGTGGCAGAGTGAAAACCGCATGTTGTGCAAGTTTTGATCATCTCAGCTCACCTTGGTTGGTATGCGGTGGTAGCGGACGGTTAGCTGGTGATGTTGTCGCACGTTTTCGGTGGCTAAATCACATCGTTGAGGGCATGGGCGATCTCGAATCGAGAGCGATGTAAAGAATCGTCCACTCGCTTTGGCCACCTGGCGGCCTTCCCACCATAAGGTACAAAACTGCAACAAAAATCGTTTATTTTTTCCACGCTTGTCACAATGTTGCAATTTACAAACCTGAGCTAAAAGCAAAAAAGTACTGCCATGTCTACTTCAGACAGGTAGTGACGAAAAGGAGGCGAGGGGCGCTAACGCTGTGCTGGAAGCCGCATAATTCTGCCCCGCGGGCCGCATGCGCGCAGTTAGCCGACCCTTGCTTTAGAACATGCCCTAACAAACTTTTTCTATTGCGGGGCTTGAACACAGGGGCACCCATAAGGCACCCATAATTTCAATTAAGCGCAGTGTTTTTACAAGAAATAATGTAACGACTAGCCCAGAAGCAAGCCCTCACTGGCGCAGAACTCCGGGGGCTCTTTTAGTTAATCAAGACATGTGATTGTTCAAGGCAAACCGTTGGAAGGCGCAGGGTGCGTACATGCATTTATGAAGACTACTACTGTTGATAGCGAACAACCGGATAGGTATTCAGTACCTGATGGATATATGCGTTGCAAAAGCGACGCGCCTGTGGCTATTTTTAGTAGAGAACATTCGGGGATCATGGTCTTAATAGATGAGGGGGAGCACAAAACCTTATCAATTCAACAAGTAGAAACACCACGGCTAAAAGAGTATAGATATTTAGTAGTCACGCTTAACGACGGCGGGGATAGCACGCATGCGGATAGGCTTACCTTAAAAGGACACTGAAGTGATTTGTAGAAATTACAGGATTACTGGCGCAAACTCTAGTCTGGAGCTTCTAGGCCATGTTTCGATAACTCTCGCGCAATTTACCCGCCTTTATTCAGAAGAATAAAAAATTCTGTCCTCCTCTCTGCGTCCTCGCCGATTTTCTATGACCTTTCGTAAGACGTCAAAAATGATGGCTTCGTTTTACTGGGCTACTGCACGGCTTGCCGACCCTCTGACAGAATCAGTCGGCCCAGCACTTAGCCGGCCGGAAGCCGGCGGGTCATCGCAATTCCTTCGCTTAGATGTAACGGCACGTTTGTGACAGGAAGGTTTTGAATTTAGTATTTTAGCTTGTAGACTGCATCAAGGTTTAAGTTCAAGTCGCTCCACACAAGAGCACGTTGTACAAGCCCCTAGAGCGCTATAGAAAAATCAAAGGCCAATTCAATGCAAGAGATGAGTCAACGCAGTTATGAGTACTAAGCAATTAAAATAAACTGCAACTTTGATCGTACAACGTAAAACCAGGCTGCAGAAAACACTTGCACAGCGGTCAGCACAGCGACTCCACATCTCAAACAACGGTCAGTAGCACGACCCCGCATCTGCGAACGCTTTTCCGGTCTAAAGAATGCCGTCGCTAGACATGATATTATAGGAATTGCGGGGACGCTTACTGCACGGGGGCTATACAGTGGATAATCATGTAAGAATGAAAATATAAAGTGACTGTACATTATATACCTTTCATTTGCACCCCCGGTATCGCTGACTTGTGGCGGAGTGGTCTGGAGCGCGAAGTTTGCGATTTTGCAAGTCGCAAGTTGGGATCTCCGATCATCCAGTGTTTTTCTTAGTTGATTTAGTTGTTCTTGGGGAATGTTTTCTATACTGAATTTACCATTTTTGTGCTGTAACGTTCATTGTTCTTCTAGCGAGTTCGTTGAATGCTCGCAAAACTATGAAAAGTGTGTTTATTTGACCCAGTCTCCGCAGTGCAAGTAAAAACAAGAGATGACAAATTCATTTCAGTGTCCCTTTAAGACGAAATGAGCAAGACACGTGGCTATAATGGCAGAACACTGTGGGGCTACAAGAAATAGGAGCTAATATCGGTTGTTTGTAAATGGGTCATGGTAACGGGATCGCCTTTCCGAAATTAGGCTCTGTGCATGAATCAAGACACCCAAGCCTGCTTGGATGTAAATCGGAGGGATGTAGGCAGACGGGTCCCCGGTGCCCGCAGCAAAACTACGAAAGAAGCGGTACAGGGTGATATGGGCTGGTCGTGCTTTGAGCAAGAGATGCGCAAAGCAAGATAAAATTTAAAAAGTGGGTTCGTGAAAACTGGCCGGGTTCGCGAAAACTGCCTGTTTTTGAGGAACATAGACACGCACTGGAGACAGAGGACCAGCCTGCTGACTGAACGGTACGGAAAGTCGGTAGGGCAACGTGGAGTATACGCATGAGTTAAAAACTAAAGCCCTTCCACTCAATGTGAAAGCGTTAGGAGGTGCAGAGCAGTGATTCGCCATAATGGGCTGTACCACCGCTATCCGCGTACTGCTACCAACACATGCAGTTCAAGATTTCCGCCTTCGCAGTGCTCGCGCGCCTCGCGCCTGAAACTGCGCCGGCGGGAATTCTGTTCTTTTTGTGCTTTTCTCCCCACACATGCCGGCGTTGCACTGCCACGTTTTGCATTTACTATGGTAAAAACCACCCAACGGACGTCCTTAAAGGGACACTGAAGTGATATGTAAACATTGCGGGATTACTTGCGCAAATTGTAGTCCGGAGTCCCCAGGCCATGTTACGACCACTCTGGGCGCGTTTACGCGCTTTTATTTAGTAGAAAAATTAATTAGAAAATGCTGTCCTCCTCTCTTTACGCTCGCCCATTTTCTGCGGCGTTTTCGTGTGACGGCGCGAGGAGCCGAGCTCGCAATTGGCTGCTCTACTGCACGGCTCCCCGCCCTTCAGACAGAGTCAGTCGGCCCAGCGTTTCGTCCGCCGGCCGCCGACGGGTCGTCGCAATTCGTTCGCTCAGTTGAAACGAAGCCAGGACACGTTTGTGAATGGAAGAATGGGCCTTTCTTTACTTGGTTAGTTTGTACACTGTATCTAGCTCCAAGTATCTAGCTCGCTGTATCTAGCTCGCTTCACACAAGCGCTGCACAAGCGCACATGCGACGCTTCGCTGACTGGTACGCCCGTAGGAAAATATAAGGCCTCTTGAAGGCGGGAGAAGAGACAGCAAAGTCAATATAGGTACTAAGGAAATAAAACAAACTGATATTTTTACCGTACAGCGTAAAAATAGGGTGCGTGAAGCACTTTTTTGCGCTGGCCGAACAAGCACAGCGGTCAGCAGCACGACAACGCATCTGCGAACGCTTTTCCGCCTACGAAATGCAATTGCTAGCGAGCTGTTGTGGAAACTCGGGGGACGCTTACTGCACGAGCGCAATACAACAAATAGTCAGCTAAGCTGCTTGAAATGCCAAAACTAAATAAAAGAGTAAACTTGTTGTACAATATATACCTTATATTACCAAGGTCGGCGTAGCCCGTCCAGTGGCCGAGTGGTCGAAGGCGATAGGTATGTCGCCGCAAGTGTTTTGCAAGTCACGAGTTCGAGTCCCCGCGGGTACAATGCTTTTTTTTTCTTTGTAAGTTAACTTTTTCGTTTTCTGCCGATGTTTTCTACATTGAGTTCACCTTTTTTTGGGCCGCAACGTTCATGGCTCCACGAACTAGTTCACAGAACGCGCGCAGGCTAGCACTGGCGCGCTAGCGAGTTCTCGTTTGCGTGCTGTTGCCATAAGCACCCACTGCTTGCGGGCAGTGGGCACAGGCCAGAATGAACATACCCTTGGCCTGGTGCGAACACGCTCTTTACGGTACAGGCATGAGTGAGGCAAGCTCCAAATATGGGGGAAAAGCGCATGACATTTGGGCGTCTTGGGGTACGCGGAGGGCGTCCATGCACTGCGTAGGCCTCGGCTAGTGAATGCTACGATTCCAAGCCGTCCTGGGAGGCTTATCTTTATGCATTTTTACAGCTGACAACATGGTAGAAGCGCGGTACGATGATTACTGAGTTATTGAGAATTCCCATCCAATAACACCACCAGTTGTACTTTACAGAACCGAAACCGAAACCGAAACTTGTTTGGTTGCTCACTTTGGGCATCCTCCAATCACGGTGCCCGCTCCTCCCAACGTCACAGCTTTAGTTGATGCGGCCGCCGCAAACCGCGCATGGTAGTTTTTCTTCTTTCGCGCTTTGTAAAATAATTACCGATTTGTCAACCGGATAAACGATGAAAAGTGTGCTAATTTCAGCCAGGCTACGCAGTGCAAGCAAAAACGGGAGCATGACAAATTCACTTCAGTGTCCCTTTAACTAAAGGCACGCGGCCCTGCCGGTAAATTACGTATATTTTTCCTGAATTGTACCTATAGTTTTTTTTTTTTGCGCTACACAACGGGAAGATGTATGAGAAGCGCCAGTGCTTCACGAGATTCGAACGCTTATAACTACATAAACCGCTTGGCTTTCGAAGCCTCTGGGGTACGCCACGAACAGCGTTACCCCGGGGCGCTACCTTGGTGCTCTATATACTTGGGTCGAGCGAGCGAGCTAGGTCGACAAGCCGAGCGCATAAAGTGCTCTGCGCTTAAAAGCAGGTAAATGCAGCAGAGATGACGAATACGCCACAGAAAGTGAAAGAGAGCAAAACTGTGGAGACTTACGGACCGAGAAACTGAAAATCAGGAAAGAAAGGTTCTATGGCAATACACGTGGTAGTGCATGGCTCTTTAAATTTAAAGCACGGGCGGGGTGTTTGAGAACAGGGGCATACGTGTGTTTCGACTGGAGACAGAATTATACCTGTGTATGCGGCTACGGTGACCGGGAATCCACATAGCCTGTTATCACAGACAGCACCGAGATACGGCCACGGCGAGGCGATAGGCAAACGAACTGACGAAGAATTTGGGGTTTGTGGTAAGGAGTGTTTTTCTGCTTTAGGTCACAAAGCGGCGGCTAGATGGGCGGTGAAAGAAAAGTAGGGAAGAGAAGGCTACCAGGGAGGAGTAATCTAATAAATGAGAACTTAAAACAGAAGTGGGAGAAAGGTCTGTAAGGGCAGGAAATGGGAGGTGGGAGCGATGCGAGTTTCAAACCGGGCGGAGAGGGAGGGCGAGATAGGGGCGATTCATTTGGTTAGGTAAAGGGGCAATGCCCGACGAAATACCAGTTTGTTTTATTCGAAAGTATTGGTGTTTTATAGTGCCCCTAACGCTTGTGCGGTGCTTTGTTCGCTAAGAAATATTTTCGTTAAATAGATTCCCTCGCAAAATTATGTGTTTCGCGACTTCTGCCATGACGCCAGAAGACAGGTTCTTCAAGCGCAATGCAAGTGCGCTGTTCCGTCTGCAGTGAACTGCGGAGCCTTATTTACAGTCAGCCATCCTAGACGGCGCCACCATACTGCTCCTCACCCCGCAATCCACCCTTTGATTTGTTTCTGACCGTATTGGCACCTGGCTTGGTTTTGTTACATTACGTAGAATTGTTTCGGGAAACCTGGGGTATTTTCGATAAACAGAATTCAGTAATACAACGTCGCTTACGCAGATCGGCCAGCGTCGTGCGAGACAACCACAAACTGCCGCCCTGCTGTGCAGCATAGACCATTTACAGCGGGCAGTTAGGCCCGCCTAGCCAGATGGCGCCAGTGGAGCACCACTACTGGCCTTTCCAAGTTTCAGTTTCGCCGTAGACTCCCATTGTTCGAAGTTCGCCGGCAGTAAAAGGATTAGACACGAAGAAAATTCGGAACTTATTATTGTGAACGCAGTCGGAACTCGTGTTGGTCGTCGCGAAAAGGAACAAAACGTTCGCAGAAGCGCTTCAATGTACTGAAGAAGCATGTGAATTATACGGTGCGGCAACATCGAGCGTGATTGAGACATTCGTTCTTAAGCGTTATGGCTTGCTCCAAACACTGCGTGTGTCTTGCCTATTGGCGGTGAGATGTTTGAGTGGCGCCCCCTGGATCTGACGTCAGCTTAGGGACCCGCTCCGCTGTCGTCTGCTACATTCGCCGCGCTGCTACACCCGCGCCGCGGTAGTCCGGTTCTGACTGGCAGCAGTGCCTTTGCTAGAAATCGCCCGCTTTTATGCCTTGGTGCTTTAAAAAGCGTGTTTTCAATCAGATTCTGAAGGCTCTGAATAATTTCAAGCTTTGTCCCGCACAATTTTACGACACACGAGGAGAGAGAGAACGACTTTCAGAGAACATCGCTCAGACGTAACTCGCCTATCTAGCGTGTTTGCGAGTTTCAGCGCTCAGAGCTCCTCGATAAGTAATCAAATGCGTAGGCTTCCCTTAACTATTTCTGAGATGCTCTTATGAAGACCCAAGAGTCTAATGCTACGCATCAAGCAGCGGGTCGCACAGCAGGAAATAAAACGGGTGTTTTCTCTTTCTTTCGTTGTTGTTAGATGAACGTTTTTTTTCTTCTGTGCCCAACGCATTCATTTTATGCACCGTCCTAAACGTCCTAGGAGGTTTGGGGATGTTTGCGAGGCTCACAAAGTTCGTGTGAATATTCAATGCAATAAGATCTGTGCTACCGCGCAGATAACGTTGTCCACAGTACTCGAAGGCGGCTTTTGTGCACCTAATTTCTATCCAACCATCGATATCGTAACGAACTCAATCTCAACCCGAAAAGTTCTGACATGATTACGGTGTTGAAAACTTGATATACTTGCTAACTAACTCAACAAATAGTATACATGCCAATTTTCAGTATAACACAATTCGAAACCAATGAATATGTCCCGACAGCTCTTTATTATTTTCCAACCCCTTCAGTCGCAAAGAACAAGTCCTGGCCTGCTCGGGATGACGTTCGGTGAATTGAAGAATGAATCTTACTCTCTCGTCTTGGACTGAGGAGCCTGCCCACTAACCAGCACGATTTTACTGTTTTCTCCTCCTCCTGGTACTCCCCCTCTTCAGTGCAGTTTTACTATAATGCCTGTCAGAATATTGGGATGATATGGTTGTGGCAAATGTACCGAAATATCCCTCCAAATATGAAAAAAACATAGTCTTACTGTATGTTTGCCTTACAGGTAACTCGTTTTGCTCAATAAGCCTGCATACTGGTTAGAAGCCAGGTAGAAAACCAGCACGCGCCTATATACACAGCAGGTTATTTGGAAATCAACCTACATTATTTGTGCCCCATAGTGCATGTCGGCACACTTCCATGCCGTGACAACGTAAAGTGACTTGATACAATAGTTTCGAGTGTTAGGCAAGGTTGCCAAATCTGTTTTACCTTACATGCGATTAGCTGGAATCGTAATGCCTTCTGCCAAAGCCGACAGCTCCGAAGGCCTGGAATTTGTTTTGGTCTTTCATTTTCGCTGTTCTCGGTTGTCAGCCTGCGGCTGTTACCTTTGTTCGAAAGACTGATGAACACAGAGGCTGACGCCTAGCTCCGACTCTTCGCGCTCCGCACAGGACCAGCTTCGCAGCAATGCATAGGCGACGCCGGCAATGTTTTTTTCCGGAGCGGTATCAAAAATTATACTTAAAATCACGAGCTAGTTTACGCTATTTTAAGTATTTTGTTACGAAAAAAAAGTTGCGCATTCGCGAGATCTGCTGCGGACAAGCACAAAATCTCAACCGCGCGCAAAGAAACAGCATAGAGAGCGAGCCCGAGTGAAGCAGACGACAAATGCGAGAATCCCTAAGCCGACGTCACGGAGGCGCGCTCCGCAGCGCCGCCCTTGGTCGCGCTCACCGCCAATTACGACCGGTAGATCAGACGACGTGCGAAAAAGCAAAGAAAAAAACGTTATCTATTATGACTGTGGCTCGGAACGTATGCTCAGTCTGCGCCATCAGCGAGTATCAGTTACCTTGAGAAGGACATTCTCGAGGGCGCCAGTCTTGCAAATCTTGAGCGATCCATATCGCTGCGCAAGTCGTTGAAGTAGAATATTCTGACGGTGCATTTTCAAAGTGGTCTGGTACAAAGCCACAACTGAGGTGGCACGAAATGGAAGTTCGCCACTTCAACTCTGTAATTAAATCCTATTTAGTGTTCCAAAAGGCGGCATACATAGTTATCGCACTTAAGTTGTTGGATAACAAAAAAACAAAACTTTCTGCATAAAATCTGACAAATATTACGGCATGAATGTTTCAGTAAAAATAAAAACTAAGGACAACCAAACATTGTCGTGCCGCATATGCTACCAGAGGGAATATGTAATGCATAACATAAACCTATAAAAATTCTACCATCCACAGCCTTAGATGCAAGATCGGGAAATATTTTCATGTCTTAGCAAAGCTTGATCACCCTATTTGAGTGTTTATAAGCTCTCTGTACGGCACCAAGAATTTGCGTGCTAGCGCGCCTACCCAAATAGCCACCTACAAATGCTATTTTTCCGTCCGCCGTATGCGCCATATGGCAGTTTCAATATGTGGCAAGGTGTAATGAAACAGGGAACTCGGTTACTGACAACCGACGCTCAACTACAAAGGGAAGGCATTTACACGTCATCATCAGTGGGCGGCTTCTACCCACAGGGGAATAGAATACCGCTTCTCGAAACGCCGAAACAACACAATACTGGCCTAGTAATGGTTTCGCGTTAAAGTACGGACAGATTACGTCATTACAGTCATGGTTATTACTTTATTTTAATGCTTTCGCGTTAATACTTTAACGCAATAAAGCCTAATGCGTAAATGCTTTCGCGTTAATACTTTAATGTTTTCGCGTTATAGTACGGGCAGATTACGTCATTACAGTCATGGTTATTATATGATGTATCCAAAATCTACAACGGCTGGAATTTTCTTCATCGCTGCATGAGCTGACAGTGTGCATGTTCGGAAAAGTGAAAGGCAGATTGTGCGCAAAATGACCTTTGCAGCAGGTGCATCAAGAAAGCACTCACACTGATGAGCGTATATCGTTTCCTGGATTCCTTACAGAGGACGAGTACAGCTCTGACGACAAGTCAGTTACGGAGGAGAATGTGGAGAGTGGGTGAGTCTGCAGTCGACTCACTTCTTTATATACGATAACACCAAATTCCATATTACCACGCCATGCATTCGAACGCTCGTAGAAACGCGGTTACTAAGACAAATGTGTGACTCTAAAATTTTTGATCAGCAAACCGCTTCCTCCTTCACCTTCAAACCTGACACGAACGTCGCAATTTGGGGTGTATTTTCACACAATAGTGGTGACAACGCTTGCCTTATTATCAGAAAAATAATGACTTCCACCCGTCTTCACCCGTACTCGCCCGTGTTGACAAGCTTCTGGAAAGACGGCGCCACCTGAATATTTATAACAAAAACCGCAATGCCCGCTCGCGAAAGGAAGAGGCCAAACTTGACGGCCGATCGAAGGCTGCTCGTTGTGTTCTCGGTGGAGCCGCCAAGTTATTTCGGATATTACGCGTGAAACCGGTACATGCTTGGAGTTAGCGACGCCAATACGCCTTGCAGGAAAGCCATCTTTCCCTGACGATGGTGATGAATCACCATGGGTGAAGTGAAAGAAAATAACCCTTCCGGTGGCTGGCACCGAACCTGGGTCCCTCGGGTTATGAAGCCTGCGCCATTCGATTGCTTCGTTCCGACGTGGTCGAGGCGGTTTATAAAACTCAGACGGGAACCGAAGAATCCGTCATGAGAAGAATGGTGTTGCAAAGCGTGTCATAATGCTGTTAGCCAGAAGACGTTAGGCCTCACTTGAGGTTTAGGACGTCAGGCCAATTGTCACATCTTTTGGTTTAACACGTCAAACAGGCGCACACTAAAAAAATTGCTCAACGAACGGCAAGCAGAAGGTACCAATTCGCATCGCACACCCCAAACCCAACGCTAGGCCCACGGAGTACACTCCTGAGAGTTGCTGTTGGTATTCTAGAAGAGTAGTGCATACCCTCCCTCCCTGTAACGACCCTCACTAGAGGGTAAACAGTATTACCAAATAAATAAATAAATAAATACCTCCAGAGTAGCAGATGCAGCGTGGGATTGGCCAACCAAACAACCACACCATCTTCCCGTGGGGAACCCTGATGAGGATGCGAAGCATCATGGGGGTTCCGTGTGGTTCCATTGTGTTGCCGTTATGTTGAGTGATATGGTGTTTAGTAGCGCCAGAGGGAATTCCGAGTCCGGGTCCACACCGGTGGCAAAGGCTCGCAAGTATTGTGGTGTTCGGTGAGTTGGCGGTGGTTCTCGAGGCGCCGAAACGCGTCTATCCTGTTCATGTCGATGTTGTCGTCTCTGTGGTAGAATCGGTAGACTCCGTCAGCGCTGGTGAGGTAAAGGTTGTTGACGTTGGTGCAACGGGCTGAGAGAAACTTACACGCCCTCCTCTTCGCAGCTTTGTCTTCTTCTCCTTCTTCTTCAGCGGTTCCGCTACGGGAAGATGACGACGGTCGTTGAACGTGAAGCTATTCAGTGATGGAGTTTTTGGTTGGCCAATACCTAGGGGCATCCTGCCACAATCATCATCAGAGGCGCTGGGAACGGGGCACGGACGCGGGACATCCCCCCAAGCAAGAGATGCTTCGCATCTAAAAATCCACCCCGATAAAGCTCTGCTGTCATCCATCGTCGTCGTTAGACGGAAGGATGCATAATTTTCCATACCTGCATATACTACAGGCAATTCCCTTTCCTTCTCACGCGTGACGTCATGGGTGTTTCGCTAAAAGGTAAAAGCATTCCTCGCATACTTGTGCGTGGCCTCCCACACGGCTTCTTTTCGCCCCAGCAAAGAAAACAAATAACACAGACAGCATTATTCCTTGCTTGTATTGAAGGAAGCTTCTAAAAGGCCATGACGAATGACAATTTTGGAGGTACTATATCTAAACATAAGACAACTTTCAATTCTCCTTTACAATATTACTGGCGGGTTTTTGGCAGCCAATAGCCATTTCAAAATTTGTGGTCGAGCCATGCCAAATAACGATGGAACGCTTCCTCGTGGTACAAGGAGGTACGATCGCTGAAGCGCAGCTTTCCTAGAATGTTTTTGTTAAATAAACTTACTTATTTTGCGGCCCTCAGCCATACGATGGCTGCAGGTAGAATTATAATATATTGTAGTTATAAACCACGGCCGAGGCTGATAAAGAGCCGATTCGCTTATTCAAGGCACGTGAATATACTTTCCTGAGATGTAAGCTTTGTGCGCAGGGTTTTGGCTTTAAAGGGACACCGAAGGGAATTTGTCAAGCTCCTTTGGTTGCTTTCATTGCGTAGACTGCCCTAAAGGGGTACTCACACAAACTTTTGAAGGTGAGATAACTTCGGAAATAGATTGGTGTGGACACATATACATCATCTGCAAAATATCAGCGGCGAATACAGCCTAGAACATAATTAAAATCAATTTTAAAGTGTGAGAAACGCAACCGCGCAGCCAGCAGAGGACCACGCGCAATCGACATCCCGTGGGTATTTCGTAAATAAACAACATCCACACACGTCACGAGTTTGTGTTTGCCGCTTCCGCACTGCCGGCGCTTTTCGCCGGCTCGCCCGGCTCGCCGCTCCAATCGGAGGGCCGGAGGGCGGAGCATCTGCTCTCGAGAACGAACGACCTGATCGTTGGCGGCGGAGGCGCCGTGAATTCGTCAGCTCATCGGGCAGCCTGCCACGACCGAAGTTCTACTGCGATTCCAGGCACTCTGTTTCTATTATTTTTGATTTACATTGGACGCAAAAACGCGCCGGAGACAAGGAAAGCCCACTGGGCGAACTGCACGGTCGCTGTGCAGGCGGCGGCCACAGCCGCGAGGTGGCCCAGGCCGGTGACGGTAGCTCGAGTGATAGCTTGTTACAGCTGCACGAAATTGCACCCAAGTCCCAACCACGGCAGTTTATATGAGAAAGGAGTTAATGATGCGATGGCGGGTTGCATTAAAAATTGTCATTTGCACCGCTTACGAGAGCGGCAATCGAAAATCCGCCGCAGGGCTAAGCCGAACACATCTGTATACATATAGGCGGACCTGAAGGCAGACCGCCCGGCTGCTCCCAGCGCGCGTCGTTTTCTAGCCGCGGCAGCATTTGCACTCGCAGCGCCTGCGTCACGTCCACGGTCGCTTTTTAATTAAGCGGCTCACGAGATCAGTACGTGACCCGCCGCGATGGCTCAGTGGATAAGGCGTTGCGCTGCTGGGAACGAGGTCGCGGGTTCGATTCCCGGCTGCGGCGGCCGCTTTTGTGATGGAGGCGAAAAGCAAAAACGCCCGTGTGTTCGAGATTTCGGCGCACGTTAAAGATCCCCAGGTGGTCAAAATTAATCCAGAGCCCTCCACTACGGCGCGCCTCATCGCCTGCGTTGCGTCGGCGCGTTAAACCCTACAATCAATCAAGATCAGTACGTGGGGGCATTGGCAGAAACTGCCGGCGACACGGATTCGACAGAGTTACGGCAGCTTTGCTCTGTGATATCCCTCCGACGGTCACGTGGTCAGCTTTCTTCACACAAAATCCATCGTTTCGCGGCACCCGCTGAAACCGAAACTGCGACTGGCCGCATTGAAAATGCCTCTAATTAAACAAAGGTTGCATGCTGAAGCAAATGAGGTTTCTACAGGTGATAAGTAGGTCACTAGCTACTTATCGCAAGAAAAAAAACAAGATGCAAAATTTTTGTGTCATGCCCCTTTAAATAACACACTTTCGTCGTTTGTCTGGTCGATAAAGAAGTATTTAATTTACAGATTGCAAAAGAAGAAAAACTACCATGCCCGGTTGCGGCAGTCGCCCCAAAACCAGTGGCGTCAATACAAGGTGCTGCATGATGAAACGATGTCCAAGATTGGAATTGAAGCCAGTTTAGGTTTCGGTACTGCAAAACAACATGCTTGGCAGCCGATGTTATCGTCGTATGGGCATTCTCGATATCTCAGTAATCGGTATACCGCGCTTCTGCCATGTTGTCGGGTGTAAAATGCGTCAGATGAGACTACCAGCCCGGCCTGGAATCGTAACAATAACTAACCGAGGCGAACGCAGTGTGTGAACGCCCTCCGCGTCACCGCGCGCCGACGCTCAAATCCTATGCGCTTTTACCCCTTCTTTGGAGCTTGCGTGGATCGTGCCTGCATCATGTAAGGAATGTTCGCATTAGGCCCAGGGTCGGCTGATTGCGTGCTGTAGCCGCCAGCAGTCGGTGCTTATGGAAAAACCACGTTAACAAGAACGACTCGCCAGAGAATCATTGTCATTCTGCACGCGTTCTGCGAACTCGCTTATAGAGCAGTGAACGTTATAGGGCAAAAATGGTGAATTCAGTATAGAAAACTTCGCCCTAAAAGAACTAACGTAACTTCAAAAACAAGTACACTATCGCGGATTGGAACTTGCAACTGTCAAAGCAATAGAACTGGTGCTCTAAACCGCTCGGTCATAAGCCAACGATGGCAAGTGTGGAAATATGAACTATATAATGTAGAGGCAGTTTACATTTTAAATGCAGAGCATTTCTTTAACTCACGATGTCACCCGGCGTTGTCGGCGTGCCTCGGCGACCGCAACAGCCGTTCCAGGGGCGCCCTTTCCCCCACTCCTCCTCTCCCGCATCACGCTACCCTCCTCACTCTCAACAACAGGTCCACACCCCTCCCCCTACACTATATAAAAAAATAATACTTACCGGCGCCTGGTTTCGATCCCACGACCCTGCGGGCGGAACGCAAGGTACATGGTACTCTACCCACTGCGCCACAAAGCCGACACAGAATGGAAGGCTAGGAACGCGCCTTATATCCTTGACTCATTCAAACTACGTCAAGAAGCCGCTGATACAACGCATTCACTGCCACCAACTCCCCAAACACTAAACGTTAACGCAATACACCAACCCCCTATGCGACGCATTTACTCGAGTCCCCTTCGCGGGGAGATGGTTCTTTTTATTTTGTTTTAGGACTTCAAGCTGCTTAAATTACTATTTAATCACAATATCTGAAGTCTAGCGAATGCATTCCTTAGACGGAAAAGCGTGGGCAGGTGTGTGATGGCACTACTGACCGCCGTTTTAGTTCATTCAGCGCAAAAAGTTCTTGCAGCATCCTGGGTTTACGGTGTACGATAGACGTTTTGGTTGATTTGATTTCCCTAGTACCTGTGTTAACTTCGCTAACTCTTCTCCCGCCTTCAATTTTCCTCAGATATTTGTACTAGCATACCAGTTAGCGAAGCGTTGCAAGTCTTGGGTGGAGCGGCTTCGACTTAGAGCTTGATACCGTCTACAAACTCAAAAACTAAAGGCACGTTCTTCCTGGCACACGTGTACCAGGAGTTAGTTTCAACTGAGCGAACAAATTGCGATGACTTGACGGCTGCCGGCTGGCTAAACGCTGAGCCGACTGATTCTGTCGGAAAGTCGGCGAGCCCAGCAGCGGCGCAGTCAAGCCAAGCCGTCTTGGTTTGGCGTTATACAAAACGTCATACGAAAAAAAGCGAGGAGGATGTAGACAGGAGAGCACCTTCGAATCCATTTTAAACATGATATTCTTTCTTTAACTACCTAAATCCTTAAATTTTGGTCTGTCTGTAGGTCTGCCTGTCTGTGACTCGATTCAGCCACCCTGCCGAAGTGAAACGAAAACTGCGCAATAGTCTTATATAATCACAGCCAAATCTAACCGTCTAAGTCCGGTTTAGATGTTCATACTTGTCGACATTGTTGAACAAGGACAAGACATTATGCCAATATAAGACAGAAAATTAATACACAATTGGTATTTACAGTGTTCCTTCAGAAAAAAAATCTTGGATGCTTGATTTTTGCGAAATAAAATTCTACATCTAGTACAGAAAAAAATTAACATTGTCACCTGATGTCGGCTGCGCCACTACAGCTTCTGGCGCCATTTCAAGAAGTCAAGCGGCAACAGTTACGAAACATTCTACTATATACTTTCCACGTTCTGCTTGGAACGCTCGTGGAGAAGGGCGACGTGGTTCAATAAACGTTGAAGTAGGACGCTTCGATTCACCCGAGTCTCCGCAGTACGGCAGCGCTGGCATCAAGGCACCCAGCCTGTAGCAAGGCAACGCGGTAAATTAAAACTGACTCGAGCAAACCTTTAGCGTATTTACCTTGGGAGGAGCGCGTCGCAAGAGGAACAACCTGAGAGGTGAGAGGTAAAGCAAAGGTAGTCACTTCCTTGGCAAACGTCGACAAAGACTATAGTCTTTTGTCGACATTTGCAACGAAAGGAGCAGATACTTGGCCAATTTTCTCTACTGAATAAAGTCGCGTAAACGCAGCGAGAATAGTAGAAACCCTGCCTAAAGACTTCAGGCGACAATTTGAGCTAGTAATCTCGCAATGTTCACGAATCGCTTCACTGTCCTTTTAAACCACGGCGTGTTTCAGAACCACAGAAAGTTCACCAAAGCGGAGCATGCCATTCTTGGGAAGAAACCTGACATGACAAAATTAGCTGAACTATAGTTGCCCACCATGACATCTTTGACGGCTGCTCAATTCTTTTTTCTTTGCTGTGTATTTTAAGTCGCCTAATGGCATAACGGATATCTGAACTTATTAGTGAAGAATTGCTTAACCGATAACCAGGCTTCATGTCTTTTAGATGCGACGGCATCTCATTCACTCGCCTTGTCCCTCCATACGGCGTTGTCGTTGTCCGTTCACACCCCTCCCCCATTCTCCTCGCCGCGCGAGCTGCGCTGTCCGCCGCTCACCCCCTCTCCTCTCCGATAGCGAACACTCTCGCGAGGGGCATTAGATTGGATTCGATCGGCTTGGCTTGGCTTGGCTTGGCTTGGATTGGATTTGGATTGATTGGATTGGATTGGATTTGGATTGGATTGGATTAAAGTGGATTGTGTTGGATTGTGTTGCGTCATAGCCGCGCCACGTAGCGTCATAGCCGCGGCAGGGGGTTCACGTGACGTTTCCCGCGATGGAAGAATCAACCTAACGGAAACAACAACGGAACCCCCTATGCGTCGCATCTACACAGGAGTTCCCGCGAGGGGAGGTGGGAGTAATTTTTTGAATTTAAACTTACTCTAAGCTGGTGTGCATCTAATGTCCAGAAATAAACATTAGGACTTCCGTGCACGGGCTTCACATAAGGTGGTTCTGTTTTCTTCTTGAGCAACATCTTTCAATCACTTTCGTTAAGCATTGACTAGGCAATATTATTAACGCGCAATTTAGAATTCTGTGTTTTAGTCATTCATTCGTTTATTTGTCGGTCATTCAACTTACTTAAAAAATCGGTTTGACTATTGATAATTCGATCATTGATGGATCGATTGTAACTAGACTGATTAATTGATCGATTGATTGATTGAGTGAGTGAGTAGGTCATGTATTGTAATTTTACTGATTGATTGATTGTTTGATTGATTGAGTGAATGAGTGAGTGAGTGAGTCAATCTTTGATTGATTGATCATGTAAGCGAGTAATTGATTAGGGTAATCAGAATCAGCCTATGTACGCCCACTGCAGGCCTCTCCCATAGATCTTCAATTATCACGGTCCTGTGCTAACTGCGACCAATTTATTCCCGCAAACTTCTCGATCTCATCTGCTCATCTTACTTTCTGTCGCCCAATTCCACGCTTGCCTTCTCTAGGGATCCACTCTGTTACCATTAAAGAGCAACGGTTATCGTGCCTTCAAATTACATGCCCTGCCCATACGCATTTCTTAATTTCTACTAATATGTACTGAACACGTGCTTGTTCATTGATTAGGGTAATGCACCTGAATTGAGTGATTGCCATCTTGATTGGTTTCTTAATTGATGAATTGGTGCACTCCACCGGAATGAATTGATTGGTTGAAATATTGATTGGTTTGATTTATTTTATGATTGACTCTACCTGAATTAGGTTATTGATCGATTAGTTGGTTGATTTATTGATGGATAGATAGATAGATAGATAAATACATAGACAGACAGACAGACAGACAGACAGACAGACAGACAGACAGACAGACAGACAGACAGACAGATAGATAGATAGATAGATAGATAGATAGATAGATAGATAGATAGACAGACAGACAGACAGACAGACAGACAGACAGACAGACAGACAGACAGACAGACAGACAGACAGACAGACAGATAGATAGATAGATAGATAGATAGATAGATAGATAGACAGACAGACAGACAGACAGACAGACAGACAGACAGACAGACAGACAGACAGACAGATAGATAGATAGATAGATAGATAGATAGATAGATAGATAGATAGATAGATAGATAGATAGATAGATAGATAGATAGATAGATAGATAGATAGATTGATTGATTGATTGATTGATTGATTGATTGATTCCAATTGATTGCCAGAGAAAAGTCCGAGGACGCGGATGATCACCCGGAAGGAAGCATCCGTGTCATGTGCTGCCTCGTCTTGATCCTAGCAATAAACATGGTTATTCTCCTTGTTCTCCTTTACAACCCATCCATTGGTGAGTACCGCCGCCCCGCCAAGTCTGGTCTCACTTCTCTTCCGGTTACCAAATGCTTGTCTGGTTTGAAACCGCTGCGCAAATAACCCGCTGACAAGCAGCTGAAAAGGCAGTCGTCATCAGCCTAAGAGACGGCCGTAGCCTTCATCAAACACCTTCAAAAACAGGCTGTTTCACGTTATTTGACGTCACTGAACAACGTGTGCCCTTGGCCCACGTTGGTCCGTGCGCACACGACCAACCCGCATTTCTAATTGTTCCAAACGTGATTTTAAATTATTGAAACGGCATAATGGCTTGTAGGCCTGCTGTAGCCCCGAGCTTGGCGGAATTATGTTATATGCATACTTCACCTCAAATTCCTCTGTGCAAATCAAAATCTTGTACATACGGAGTTTTTAGTACTTCTCATCCTTTTGGCTCCGTCATAACCATAGGCGCTACGGCCAAGATCAGAACCCCCGCAGTTCTTCCGCGGATTTCACACGCCCATTCGACTTGATTTATTTCCTAAAGTGCTTGCATCTCCGACAAAAAAGGCGCTGACTAGTTGAAAAAGGCAATTTGCTCGAGATACGACTCGCAACATACAAATTCAGTACACACTCGTCATAACGGCGTCTTCGCGACAATAAACTGAGTTTGTTATAAGCGATACTTTGTAAAACGCGGAGGTCGTGGTCTGTCTGCGATCCGCAGTGCGGCGCAATAACAGTTCGAGTTGAGCAAAACTTTGAATAAAGCGATTTTGTCATAACCTCGTTTCTTGCACATATCAATGATTACAGAGACACAGTAGCGACAAAAATATCTAGGGGGAATAACTTTCTTACACGCTTCCAGAAAAAAAAAGTGTGCCGCTCTGCAAACATACGAGAGGTGTTCATCGCAGTGTATACAATATAGCAAGATAGCCAAGAGGGGTAAAAGGGATAGCCAAGAGGGGTAAAAAGCTACTGACCTCAACGGCACAAAGGTTTGGAAAATATCTCATGGTGGACTTACCCCGCGGGAGTAATTTTTTTTCTGAATAGCCTCCTGCTGGTACGGGACCCGCAATGGTTAGCCATGTTTACTTTATTTTGTGTTCTAGTATGTTTTTTTTCTTTTTTGTCTCTAAAGCCATGTACTACAACCATTGTTTACTTGTCAAATTCTCAGGGTACCTAAACCCTCCTACTATTTATGAAGACAAAAGAATGGCGGGCGGTTGTGCGGGTATTTTAATGGACTTCCACTCGTCGAAACAGCGGTCACGACATTTTTTTTGTGATTATTTTATCCTAGTCGACCTTAATCTATCCTAATTCGCCTTATTTCAACCTTAATAATTACGCCATCTCAGACTCCACAGGTCATCGTAGTTTATGTATATTTAATTTAATGCTACTCTAATACGCTTTATAATCGTTACTATCTGTCACTAGTCAACCAGTAATTAGGTTTGTTAATCTTGAATTCCATCTTACACAAGGCTCGCAGGCTTTTGGTTCGCCGAAAGCCTTGCTCAGTCTTTTTTACCATTCCTGTCGACTCCGAGGTCATTAAAAATTAACTCTGAAAGGACAGCGAAGGGAAAAGCAGAGGAGGAGAGTATGTTGAAAGAGGGATGAAGAATGGCTGAGGTGCCGCGCGGGGCGTGCTCCGTGGTGGTCACCCGCTACTGAGGGCCAGAGATTAGCGCGCAAAGTTGTGTGTTCGCCGATAACGCCATCCCTAAAGCCTGCAGTGATCGCGTCCACTAATGCCATTTCTATCAACAAAGCGCTGCAACATAAAAGTAATATGTGAATGACATTAGTGGTTCGTAACCATACGCGTGTGTCTGTCTGAAGCGTCTTCCCTCAACATGCTTTGCAAAGTCGAAACAGCTGAACAGTTGCGCTGACATTTTGCATTACGGAGTATTTTAATCGTCAGCCAATGTTTATACTCCTCGTATGTGTTACCGAGCCTCTTATCCTTGTGTAATGGAGTAATAAATCTCCGAAACGGTTGCATTACAACTTAAAAAAAAAAACATAGCTTCTCTAGCGAACGCACTTATATAAAGAAAGTCACAATGTGCCCAAATTTGCAGGGAGGTTTTTTTTCTACGAGCTATGTAGACCAACCGAGCGGTCAGTGGATATTTTCACGCCGATATTAGGGCTTCGCTGAGGAAGAAATAGGAAGTCGGCTTGAAGGGAACCCGGCGTAGGAATGCGTAGGACCCACTGCTATGGATTGTCAGGATTCTGCATTGATTCAACGTCCCACAAAAAAGAATCGTCAAACACAACCTAGCCGCTTATCATTTCTTTTCACTTGTACCATGCAATCGCGGGAATATTTTAAACTACCGCTTACTTGAGGAATATAATTTATGCTCACAACAGGCGCGCATTCCAAGCGTGTGTACGAATTAAGGACTTTTCGCATGTCCGTCTCCCTGGCTTTTCTTCTTGTCCTTTTTTTATTACAGCAAAAAAAGAAACCATCAAACGTAAGTACCTATAAAAATTCGCATCCCGGGGCGTCGCTATTACTCAGAATGAAATCATTTTGACAATTAAGGAGTTTTTACTCGAGCGACGAGTACAAAGTTCAGGGTATCCATAAACGGCCACGTGCGGAACTCGCAAGTGCCGCGCATATAAGCCAACCACCTTAAAAGCTAATTGGATGAACTACATTTAAATTACCCATTTCAGTTGCCCCTGTCCGAGGATGAACTTGTCGTTTTTTTTTGTTAAATTCACAAGCTCATTATTGGAGGCGGCTGATTTAAATGCTGAAATTAAATTTTTGTTTACCATCGCTGTTTTCGTGAAGCATACACTTCCAGTAGCCTGGTTGACAAACCAAGCCTTCAAGATCATATGTCCCTTCTGATCAAGCTACGCAGAATGCTGTAGATTTTTTTGTGTTAAGCAAGGTACCGGCCAAAAAAAGCGCTTGAATTGCATTTCTATTCCAAGAACGATCCAAACTAAATATTTCATTCAAATATTCTAAACAGCACATATTAACAATTACCCCAAGTCTTACACAAGATATTGCCTGTCTGTGCGGGCTCTCAACCGAACCTTGAGGTTTCATGAATAAACGAACCCCCCCCCCCCCCCCCTGCATACCATATTTAACACTGACCCGGCGAAAGAGACGAAAGGTTGCGAAGAAAGGTTGCTACAAAGCCCATTTCACCATTATCACAATATCTGATTCTAACAATGACCAGTTATTACACCGGAGCTGTTGCAGGCTACCTCACGTTTTCTTCTTGCTTTCGTTTATTTTTTTGCGACGTTAGGGCGGAAAACGTCGCTCCCCTCTTCATCACTTCGGCTACTCTCTCGATTTGGCTGCCGGTTTGCCCGTGGCGCTTTTATTTGGATATAAGATTGCGTACAGCCCCCTAAAATATGGCTATGGTTAGTTCAGCTAACCATAGATATGCTAATTACCGCGAGCGGCTCGCTCTTCCTCAGTCTGCGATGGTAGCTCGCGCGCTTGGCATTTCGGAACCTCTCCAGTGAAGCTGCTCGACCGGCGGGGTGGCCAGACGCCACTTCCAAGGAGACTGAAAGCCTTTAGATCCCGGGCAACGCCCAGAGAAGACGGCCCGACCTCGCTGTCATCCTCGGACAAGCTCAATCTTACTAAGCGTTCACGGCGCTCCTCTTAGCAAGGGGAACGGATGGTCACGTCTTCAGGCGGTGACCCAGCAACGGAGAGCGCATGCGTCAAGCGGCCGGTAACGGCGGTGGAGCTCGTCATTGCGAGTCACGTATGCGTGGCCAAGGGAAAGGCGCACCTGCGATAAATGAATGTCAAATTGCTGTTGATGCTAAAACTTGTCTCAACTATCTTAGTAAAACTTCGCTATAAAACATCGGCAAAGCACAAGATTTGATTTTGGAACGTAAGCCAATTTTTGGGAAATCGTAGTTACACAACCAGCCGCGGCCCAGTAGCTAAGCGTTGTGCTGCTGAGCTAAGGAACGCGGGTTTGATTCCCCGCTGCTTCGGCCGCTTTTCTGATAGAGGCGAAAAGCAAAATCGCCCGTGGGTTCGAAATTTCATCGCACGCTAAAGATCAACCGGAGTCGAAATTAATACCGAGCCCTCCACGACGGTGCGCGTTATCGCCTGGGTAGCATGGGCGCGTGAAACCCCAAAATCAATCAGTCAATCAATCAATCAATCAATCAATCAATCAATCAATCAATCAATCAATCAATCAATCAATCAATCAATCAATCAATCAATCAATCAATCAATCAATCAATCAATCAGCGAGATGTAAATTAGCCATATAGTTCTAAGCTGGCCTTCCCACAGGATTTGTTGCAAAGTGAGCCCACTCACAGTCCCGCTGAGCGGTTACTAGGGAATTCGGCGCGGTTTGAGGTGCTATTTCTGGCCAACCAATTCCTCACAAAGAGTGCGTTGGTCATGCACCCCCACACGGGAACAAGCACTGAGTTTTTCTTTTCTTTCATTTCAGAACATAACGAATGCTGTTGCCCTCCCTGTGGACCAGCGACCGAACCGAGTAAGCGGCCTTCTGCTCAATATACAAGTTATATTAGAGAGGGGAACAGGGATCATAGAGCAAAAACGTGTCACAAGTGTTGTCACCCAGCGTCTCTAATCGATTTCGGCCAACCTGAAAACGTCTTGATGAGCTCGCGAATGTGCCGTACTAAGCGTCACATGTAAGCGCCAAATTCACACGAACATCCTGGCATTTGATCGCATACCTTTCTTACACTGTCCTTTTCGGACCGCCGAGGGACACAGCTGTTTTGAGAGCAACGCTGAAACTGTGTGAGCAGTAGTATGAAAAGTGTGTTCGAACATTAGATGTCTTGCTAAGTAAGCTTTGCTTATGGCCGAAACTGTAATCAAGTGATTGCGAATGCTTCGCACTCTTGAACGAAGATACTTAGGCCTGTTGGTAACGGAACTGGAGAGGCTTTAAAGCGCGAAAATACGGACACGAAGAGAGCAATTTTGTTCATGAGTGCGTCCAAATTTTCAATTGAAACGGATTTATCGCCGGTCATGACCAAAATATTTCTCCCAACATAAAAAGGGGACTTATAGGCCTTGACGATTCAGGATCTTTGCGTTCCTGCTTCACGCAGGCGAAACTAGCCATCGCCGGCTCTTGGTGTGTTGTGGATAAACGAAACTGCCAAGCATCCCATGTTTAGTACCGACCGGCGAAAGAGAAGGCACATTGCGCTAAAACGTTGCGGCAAAGCCCATTTGACCGTTTCCACGATGTATGACTCCGAACAATGACCAGTTATTACACCAGCTACCTACTCAGTTTTTACACAGGCGACCTCCTCAGTTTTCTTCTTGTTTCCGTTTTTTTGCGGCCTTAGTACGAAAAAAGTCCCTCCCCTCATCATCATTTCGGCCACTCTCTTGATTTGGCTGCCGGTTTCCCCTTGGCACATGTAATTCGGATATAAGATTGCGTACATCCCCCCTAAAATATGGTATGGTTAGCTCAGCTAACATATGCTAATGTGCGTGCACGGCTCGCTCTTCCTGAGGACAAAACGGCTCATGTCAGAACAGTTCGCGTTTGACAAAAAAGAACAAAATAAATAACAGATTTCAATAATCGTTGAACTCACCGAATCACACACAGAACAAAATTGTCGCGTTTAAACAGCCAAAAAGATGCTATCGCCCTTAAAACTAAAGTATTAAAATGTTTGGAATGCGTCCTTTGTCAGAGTCCGGCAGATTGAGCAAACCTCACCGTTCGCCGCCGGAGCGTGTGCCAGTGAGATCTATTGGGCATAAAAAGTGACCCCTGGCGCCAAGCACTCAATGCTATCGGCTTTGCAGCTTGAAGCGAGGGAAACGACGGGGTAGTATACAGGTGTTGGACGCGCCCGCCCCGTCCGTGCCTCGATACCAGAAGTGCAAAGTCAGATGGCGCGGCAATGCATTTTGCCACGCGCTCGCGTCCCCCGCCTTATTTTGCCGCATAGTGTATGTGCCCTTCAGCGCAAGCGAAAAAATGCATCAACTAATCCAGTAGGTATTTCTAAACCGTAGGACGGCAAAACTCGGAGGCAATGATTCACAAAAATCTATGTGCGCAGTCCTTGCTTTAAAGCGTGCCAACTAGCTTGAAGTGTTAAACCCGAACCACGATCTATCGGTTCCATGCCTGAAAAGCCATGCTAACAATTGGTTCTCACTAACTCCAATTTTCGTTTTATCCTTGGGTGCATCTAGTGCCTGCGATCCCGACAACTACCACCAAAAAATGTAAGACCTTCCGGCTGCCTTCAAGCTCTTGTTGAAATTATCTTGACAAAACTACTGCAGTGTCACCTACTCGGCGACGCGTACTAGGAGAGAACACATCGCTCGCCTGCTTGCTCCATAACTATAACACTGGTATTTCTCGAGCATTGGCCATATATAAACTAAAAGGGCCTACACCCTTAACGGGACTTTTCGCTACCTAGCTGACGTTGCTGCTCGTTAGATAACCACAAGAAAACATCTGTTTACAT
Source organism: Haemaphysalis longicornis (assembly GCA_013339765.2). NCBI lineage: Eukaryota > Metazoa > Arthropoda > Arachnida > Ixodida > Ixodidae > Haemaphysalis > Haemaphysalis longicornis. Next base: position 97,869,664 of record CM023458.1, read on the forward strand.
AATGTTTTTTTTTCCTTTTACAACACCCTTTTAAAAGGAGTATTCTTCTCTCTTTGCTAGGATTTCCGAGTTTTAAGTAGCGATGCAAAGGGCGCAAATCACTTTAGAGTGCTGTGGCGTCATTTATCAAGTGTTTTTTTGAATCAGAAGTCTTTCTGGTGAGAAGGCAAAGGGTTAAAATTACATCAGTCAATACTATATTGTTTGGCACTTCTTTCTGTCGTAGTATTGATTAGACCATTAAACAGAATTTCCGTCTATTCCGAACACCCTTAAACACTAGGAAAACACAAAAACACCCTCTTACAGGCCATAAACCATAAACGATCATACACCCCGTACAAGGAGGCTACGGTGTTTTGGCTTTAATGGAAGGTTGATAGTTACACACAGCGAAAATTACCCTATACTTCAAATATTTGATATTGTGGCGGTGACCGCCGAGTCCTGGTCGGAATGAATTCGATGGCTTGTGTTTTACAAATAGTCCCATTTATCTATATAAGTGCGTATTTTTGGCCAGGCTTGCCTTACTGGCGAGTTGGTTTTCTGTGATACGGGTATGCACACTTTTCCAACCAAACAAAATGTGATAATGCTCACGGCTGCTTAGACGCATTCACCCTAATACGGTAAGCAGCAAGACGCCCTGCTATTATGCAAAGTTATGGCTCCAGAAGAGGATTTTTAAAAAGTGAAGACCGCTATGGTAGCCGGTTGTCCATGGCTGACGCACATAATGACGTTTTTTTATGATTGAAAACAACCATGTTTATTTCCGATGACTACTGATTAGATGTTAAGATACTTGCTCAGCTCGGAATGAGCGCCCTCCCTCGAGTCACTCGTCATCTCGTCACGTCACGTGATCTCTTCTTTCCCGATTGAAGCACCCGTCTCTCGTGATGCTTCCCCCACTTGCCGATAGTTGTCGCTAGTATCGCAACTAACACGGTCCGGACATCAATCTATTGCGCCCTCACATAGTTAGTCCTCAACGTAATCTTGAAGCCAATGGCATACGAAAAATTTTCTTTCGGAGGTTGCCGGAAACCCGGGGCAAAGTAAAAAAGGCACAAAACTAAAAAAACTGCGAAAATCAATAAAAAAAATCTCCGATTTCTCTGGGGCTGCAGTATAGGCGTTTGAGTAAAAATTTTTATTCTTAACGGCCTTGGGGGTGCAGTAAAGGCGATTGAGTAACATATGTTTATTCTTAACGGCATCGCTAAATTGCTGACCGGGTTGAGAGCAGACGCCCAATTTGCGCAAGTTTGTTGGGTTGTCGCTTGTGAAGGAGCAATAAATTTTAGTTGTCTTAACTGGAGGAGTCAGTTCTATTGTCACATCCTTCCCCCCTCGCGAACTCGAAAATTTCGCAAAAGCTGCTGCCCCCTCGGCCTCCCCTTGCATACGCCAGTGCTTGGAGCCATAGAGGCGGTTTTCTTTACGTAGCCGATCGTCAGCTGTTCTGAGCGGCATATCTTCCCCTTTGTTTACCGGTAAAGACGATAGTCATGGGTAGCTTCAACGCAGAAATTTTGGTCTGTCTTTATGTCTGCTTGTCTGTCTGTCTGTGACCTGACTCAGACACCTGGCAAAAGCGAAATAAATTCTGCGCAATAGTCTTATATGCTCACAGCCAAATCTAAATGTTGAAGTCCGGTGTAAGTGTTCATACCGGTCAACATTGCTGCACAACAACAAGACATTACACAAATACAAGGCAGAAAATCAAAACTTAAGTGTTAATAAAGTGTTCCGTTATCAAAAAATTATGGATGCTTGGTTTTTGTGATATCAAATAAAATACCACATGTACGGCAGAAAACCGTTGCCTGCGGTCGCCAGCGCTACGGGTGGCGACCGCAGGCACTCCATGTGGCATTAGCATTAGCAAATGAAACGGCGATAGCAAAGGTTGTACTAGATGGGATCTACGTCCCGCTTAGAACGCTTGTTGCAGTATAGCATCATGGCTCTACAACTGTTGTAGTAGGGTGCCTCAATTTTCGCGCGTCTCCGCCGTACGGCAACGCTGGCATCGAGACATCCGACTTGGAGAAGTAGAAGATGGTAAATTTAAATTGGTTTGAGCAAATGTCTGGTGTTGTAACTTGGGAGGAACGAGACGGAAAATAAAAAGTATGAGAGGTGAGCGGGAAAGAGAAGAGAGGCCTTCACTTGGCATGTACGCCAGTCGACTATCGTCTTTCGGCGATATTTTCAAGGAAAGAAACAGATAGGCGGCCATTTTTTCGCTTGTGGCTTGCGACCGTCTATCGTCGAAGTGGTACCGACCCTAATCACCAAAGTTGAACGAATGCGGTCTGTGCTTTTCAGAGTTTTGTTTCTAGGAAGTTCGTGACCCTTACACATTGCGAAGTAGTGTACCGATTTTTGGTATTGGGTACGTCCATTTGATTATTTCGGCATTTAGAAAACGGCGGTAAAGACGCATTCTTTTCGGTGTTGATTCGTGGGTCGACAATGGTGAGAGCTGAGGAGTATGCTTACTTCGAATTGCGGATGAATTTTTAGGGGCGAAGCTCCTCTTGCTCGGGGCAAGTCCCTCGTCGCACCGTCGCTTTATCCACTAGTTCTCGAGGCGACCGCTAAAGGCGCAGCTGTGTAATAGTTCATTGGCCGCCCTCTAGATGGCGCGCCGCCGCTCAAGGCGGCGCGTCACAAGCCACTCATCATGAACACCTCGTTTCGGGCAGTCATTAATTTCTTCCGTGATGAACTTTCTGTTCACCGCACTCGTTGTATACGGTTGCATACGTACTGGGTTTTTGCCGCAGAGGTCAATCGTATGCTCAGCATGCGTTCAGACACTTAATTCTTCGTCGGGTTTACAAAAACATCAAGTTTCGCGATGAGCACTGACCTCATCTTTCACTTCCTCCGCCCATTTGATTATTTTCGCATTTAGAAAACGGCGCTAAAGACGCATTCTTTTCGGTGTTGATTCGTGAGTCGACAATGGTGAGAGCTGAGGAGTATGCTAACTTCGAATTGCGGATGACTTGATAGGTGCGAAGCTCCTCTTGCTCGGGGCAAGTCCCTCGTCGCGCCGTCGCCATGTCCACTAGATTTCCTGTTGCACTTCCTCCTGTGATGGAAGCTTTGAACTTTCTTGCTGGCTGATATCCGCAGGAAGAGTTTCGCATACCACTCTAGTGCTGTTTTGTTTCCATCATTGCGTAGCTGTCGTGGAATGTCGACTTCTCGATTTTCCTATCCCGACGCTTCTCGGGATGCTTTTTTCGCTATTCACTCATGCGTATATCTTCTATTTGCGTACCGCTCGATGTAATCAAATCAGATGCACTGTCGCTTGTTAGACCTTATGACACCATAGTGTGAAAAGTCGTTGAACACTTTCACAGCTACTGCTGCATTTGCATTCGTGACAGCGATATGGCCTTGCGCTGCTCCTGCAGGAGCTGTTGAATCTCCAAATTGTATCTGAGGCACGCACTCCGTATTTGGTACAACATTGAATTTTTACTCTTCACAAACGCCTCTGACACTGGACTCGCTATTATTCCTGCATCCCATAGCACTAGCGTCTCGATGCCATTGATCTTCGCTGGTATGACAATTATGTTGTCTCCTGAGCTTGCCGCCATGGTGCGGTTGGTGCGCTGCTCTCTCGCCGTTCTTGATTGCTTCGCACGGCGGCTACCTTCTCCTCCGTGGTGCGCGCGTTGCGTTTCGGGCAATCCTTCGCGCAGCGCATCCGTTGAGGACAACGAGAACAGGCGTCCGCGGAAGGTGTCGTGTGCGTGCCTTGGTGTGGGCTATCACCTTTTTGTCGCTGCCTCTTTCTGTGGGAGTGGCTTTACGTGCGTGCTATCGTTTTTTTACAGATTCATGCGCCTGTGGAGTTGTCGAGCATAGATGAATAATTATAGCGAGCTCTCTCAGTTCCTCGGGTTGTGGACAGCCGCTAGTACAGGTTTCTACTGCATACCCTGAATGAACCTGTCTACGATATCCTCGTCGTTTGGGGTGTATTTGGCGCCCTTTATACGTTCAAGTCGGCAGTACATTCAGTCGCTGATAGTTCCTTCTTCTGTCCCCGTGCACTGAACGCTCTCCGCGCAATATAAGAAAAAATTCCACCCACCTCCCCTAGCGGGAACCCTGGTGTGATGCGACGCTGAAGGAGGTTCCATTGGCGTCGCATCAAGCAATCGTCGGGTACGGCAAGAGAGCAAGCACAAGCGCAAGCGCGGACGACCGTCGACTGAGAGACCGGCCGGAGCGCGGCACTCCGCTTCTATGCGCAGCGCACCCGAAGTAGAGTGAACTAGACAAGTATTCTAGTTCACTCTACCCGAAGGAGAGGAAACCGCGGAGAGAGAGAGAGTACTGCACATGCGCACAGCGCCACGCGCAGCGCCGCCCACCGGCGGAGTGAGAGTGCGCCACGCGCCCGCAGACGTTGAGAGTGTTCGCTATCGGAGAGAGCAGAGGGGGTGAGCCAAGGACAGACGCAGCTGTGCGGACGCGGGCGCCGACGCACGCAGGAAAGGGCCGCCGGCAAGAGATGCTCTTCTCAGCGTCGCATCTAAAACTGCGGCTGCCTGTCGACCTGCTTTCGTAGCGCTGCTACTCCAGCTGTCCAAACTCATGAGATGCCTTCTGTGAGATGACAAGCTGCTGTGCGCTTAAGAAATTTGTGAATTCCAGTGTTCAGGAGAGCCAAGTCGGTCCGGGAACTCCTCTAACGCATACTCTCCACTCCACCGATCCATTCGTCGAGGCTATCGTCTCTTCCGGAGAATGTTGGTACAGTTGCTGGGACGTCGGGCGTTTTGGTGAACTGGATCACTGCGCTTTCGCTGTCCGCTCGTGTCTCGTCGTCGCAGGTCGCAACATTGACTGGGTTGCCTTACGATACCATTTGTCGTTCGAACAGTTGCGTTATGAGCTGTATCTTCGTCGAAAAAATCATGAGCTCCGATGTGCCGTTCGTGCTTAGGGTAAACGTTATTGTCGTCGGTTCCGGACAAATTCTTCTGCCTCCTCTCTCTCTGGGCATCTCGTCACTCCGGTACTCATCGTCGATGCTTCACTGCTTCGGTTCGTCATCTCGACGTTGGGACTTTGTTTGCTGATACCGTGCAGGCCGGTGACGTTCCCATTCGCTTTGCACCGCATCGCTGACCTTGTCTAGCTTGTCGCTAGCCGTGCTTCCTTCGTCGTTGCGTGGCAATGAAGTAACGTAAGCTGACATGGTGGAACCATTGGACGTTCCGATTCTGTTTGAGCCGCGTCGAATTCGCTCATCTTGTTTTCACACCGCTGTTACTACAGCTTTTGTGCTACTTTTGTTGCGGCGTCGCCGTGGCGTGTCCCGCCTTGTCAGTTGCCGTGTTCATCGTCATTACGTGGCATTCAGTCACGAAATTCGCCATGTAAGTGGTTGACGTGCATGAGGAGGCGTTCGACGATTAAAAAAAACTGCATTTATTTAGATGATCACAAAATATGTGTTAAGACATTTGCTCAGCTCACGACGAGTGTCTTCCCTCCAAGCGGTCGTTCTCAGGTCACGTGATATCTGCTCCTCCGCCTTGAAGTGCCATTTTCTCGAGAGGCTTCTCCCCCTTGCCGGTAGATTGCGCTAGTCCCTCAGCTAAACTGGTAGTCATTGTGTTATTTTTGAATGAAATATTACCGTGATTGTTTACAATTGCGTCCATTTACTGGTTGGCGACTGTTAGTGTTCACTGCGTAATTTTCGTGCGTTTAGTATTCTGGAGGGGACAGCTATCCGCGGCAGTCTACGCTAGTGGGCGGTACTTTTTATGGGCTGTTTTGCCACATTTAAACTTTCCCGTGACGTCACTACAAACTGCGAGGAGTGATAAATCATCCGCACAAAATATGTAGTAAACAACAAAAAATTAACACCTAGAAAGCAAGACATGATGTTCTGTCAAGGGTATCTTTGAGTACTTCTGAAATGCCAAAATGGCGGAGAGTGTAGAATAAAGATGAGACATATAGCAAATTATCTCTGCTACGTGGCCTTCGCTATCGTAGAAACTGGTTAAGAGGTGCTGCTTTGGCAGAAGAGAACATGCTTACATATTGAGCAAAGATAATACTGCAAAATAAAAAACAAAAATTCATGGAGGCAAGATAATGTAAATTGTTACGCAACAACAGAGACCTGAGATTGCTTTACGGGCACGAATTAACAAGTGCAACTCAAAAGTTAGGATGAATGAAAATTTTTCTTGTATTCTATTCAGTATCTCAACCACATTAGAACACTTCTATAATGTCTGTCAGAATTTCTCCGCTCCTTGAACCTTAATATTCACTCATTTAAATCCTTAGTATTTCTAGTTTTTTTTAATAATTATAAAATTTCAGGCATAAAATCTCGCTATCTCGCAACTTGAAAGTGACGCAAGCGAAACTTTAGTTTTTTTTACATTGTGGCAATCCATGCAAGATGTCTGCATTGCGATTCTTACGTTAGGTTCCTATGCCCTTCTCCAGAGATCAGAACCATTTCAATAGAGAAGCGTATCGCAGGGCTACCTTTGCAAGCACAAAGCGAAATAAATGTCTGTGACCTCCAAACACGCTGAAATGCATACCACTCACTTCGAAATCGTTACCCCTCACATAATCTTCAGTCTACGGAATGCTCCCCAAGATAATTTGCATGCCTAATATTCTGTGAAATTGGCAACTGTAAACAGCTTGATTTCTTCTAGGCTAACGTTTTCTCTCTGACACCCTTAAACCCTTTCAAAAGCACGAGAAAACATCCTTTTAAATCATGTAGTGTAACTAACAATTCTTTTCATTGATTGTAGGGTTTAACGCGCCGACGCAACGCAGCCGATGAGGCGCGCCGTAGGGGACGCTTTCGAAATAATGTTGACCACCTGGAGATCTTTAACGGGCGCCTAAATCTCGTACACACTAGCGTTTTTGCTTTCCGCCTCCATCAAAAATGCAGCCGCGCGGCCGGGAATCGTACCCGAATCTTAATGCTCATCAGCACAACGCCTTAGCCCCTGAGCCACCGCGGCGGGTGACACCTCAGACCCCTAGCAAAGCATAAGAAAACACCTTTTTACGGCATGTATATTTTGTTTATACCTCCATATAAATTCTGCTTTGTTGTGTTTTTGCTAGAGTGTGAGAGGAACTGTTACAGACGATCAAATTCCCCTTTAAGTACGCAAGCCATTTTGCCGTCTTTCACGAATTTTCTCACTTCATAGATAATTAGCCCCTCCAGATGCGTACGGGGTGGGCATAGAATAGTTCACTGCATAAGTTACAAGGGTAATATTTCGCTCTGTGCATTTAGATCGTCAAACAGCAAAGGCCCCGACACTTCGTTGCAGTTGCTAAGGTGTAGTGCTGCAGAGCCCAAGGACGCGTGTTGAAATCCCGGCCTTTGCGGCTGGTTTTTCGATAAAGGTGAAAGTCGGAAACGACCGTGTGTTCAATATTTCGCCGTATGTTGGAGATCTCAATGCAGCCAAATTTAATTCGGAACACTCCACTACGGCGTGTCTTATAACCTGTGTCGTTTCGGCATGTTAAAACCCAGAATCAATCAGCAATCCCCGGTTACAACAGAGCGTTTGTTGTAAGCGGGGCCGTCTCACGGTATACTGTGCTGCGGGTCGAGGGGCGTCGGAATTTCTCGGCACAAACTGACTTTGCGCCATTTTCGCTGCCACCATACAGTAACAAGGGCGCTCGAACCAAACCAAAATGCACTGCTGGATATGTGATTATGATTGTACGGTTTAACGCGCCGACGCAACGAAGGCGATGAGGCGCGCCGTAGTGGTGGGCTCCGGGTTAATTTTGACCACCTGGGGATCTTTAACGTGCGCCGAAATCTCGTACACACGGGTGGCTTTGCTTTTCGCCTCCATCAGAAAAGCGGCCGCCGCGGCCGGCAATCGAACCCTGAATGTCCATGACTGCAGGTATACCTGTGCCGTGTTCGACAACTCCTGTGAGCACCTTCGGGGACACAACTGACTCTTATGCCGCTACCGAAAGCTCTGTCGCCGGCACCACACCATGTAAGGCAATAGAAATATTCCTTACTTCACCTCCACGAAACGCTAATAACTCAAACATGACCATTACAGCGCCCACAACGTCCTCGACTACTACAACAACAACGACTACCACCACTCGTCCTCCGAGTGAGTGTTTTTTCTCATTTTTCTCATATTTATTTTCAATTTTTAAAGGAAAGTGTAGAATTAGTGGTGCTCCAATGACCTCCCCAGGAACACTGCGACGCGACTGTGAGGCCGGGAGTAGACTGACATTTGAGGACTACGCGAACGAGCCCACTGTGAAGGGCATGTAATCAATCGTGTTGCACTGAGCGAGCGCGATTATATGCAACACTTTTGCGCTTGAGCAATGGAACGCCTTTTAAATCAAAGATTTCTACCTCTACCAGCCAACGGTTCTTTGTGGGTTGCGGGACAAGGAACTCCCAACGAGGCTACGGAGGCGGAGGGCGCTTTTTACACACGGAGCATAGTGTAGATTGCGCCGTGATAGGGTGCTGTTACCCAGCGTTCCCCGTGCTCACCCCTGCGTGCGCGTAAACGAGACCCTTCAGTCGGCTTTGTCGTCTGCTTTAGCGACGCTGTTGGAGCCGTTTTTGGTGCCGATTCGCGTCTATTGCGCGCTTAGTTCGCACGGCTTGGTTTACTTGTTCGACAGTACCTCCTGGGTAACGTGGACCTGACGGAATTAAGTGGTCATACGGCAAAGATGCGTTGATTGGTTTACAGGGCGGGAAAACAAAATGTAGAGACCACTTATCCGGCCGCGAAAGAAACGCCACCTTTTGCGCACTGCTTGTCACGAATGGGACTGGGATTTCTCAGCGGCTGAATACCAATGCGGTTGTGTTCTCACAGGTATTACAAGATGCGAATGGAGCAACTGGTTCTGGTAGCGATTATAAAAGTTTTGTCAGCTTTCTCACAATTTTCAAACTTCGAAACTATTTAGTATTAATCTGTATAACTGGGAATAACTAAGCTCACATGCCGGATTGTTTCGGTGTCTGTGCTTGTGTCGCGCGGTGTTGTAGCCCCAGCTAGCACATCAGTATGGCTAGGTTCCGCTATGCGGTGGAGGGCGCTGTGGTCGCCAAGGATCGCGTACGTGTTTACATTGGCTCCGTAATTAATGCCCAATTAAGTAGTGCCGATAGTCTCAACCACGAAGATATTGTTTCCACTGTTTTCGCGAAGTCGAGAGCTATCGACCGACACCAGATTTAAACAAAAAGGTGCGTTTTTCGCCGAGTTATCGAAAGTGAAATTTTCGACGCCGGCATGGGGAAACTAAGACTAACGCACTAGCGCTTCGCTAAGCCTAGCAGTTGGCGTTGTCGCCGAGCATGATGGAGGAAGACATGGCGACGACGTCATCCGAAGACGGGCCATCGAACCAGATGTGCATGCAAGTCAAAGGGGAGGATATATCGCCAGAAGACTTGAAGAGCTCGGCGGGCTGGCTATATATCGGCGGCCACGACAGGAAGAACAGGCAGCAGCAGGACCCGGAAGAGCAAGATGCCCAAGATGAGCCGATAGACAACACCGATTAAGCCGAGCGTAACAATTAGGCTTCGAGAGGCACGAGCGCAAGAAAGGAAGCCATTCGGGCCGCCCGCATGCCGAATAGGCTAGCGGAAAAGATTAAGATTGTGCTGAGGCCCCGCGGCGGTATAGACATCGCGAGAAGAGGCGCCGCATGCGTCGTGGCAGCCATCACGGCGGCCGCGAGCATAGAGAGACAGGAGCGAGCGGAAGACATGGCCTGCACCAACTACCAGCAAAACATCATGGTGCTCGGCACTCCGAGCAGAGAACGCGCAGAAAAATACGGCCGAATCCGCGAGATCGAAGTACAGGGAAACAAGTGCTAAATCAACGCATACGGAACGGCCGCCCACGGCACGGTGAAGGCAGTAATGAAAATCAAAAGGATACCAACGAAAGACAGCGAGGCCGAAATATTAGAGCAGACTATAACCACGCACAATCCGACGGCAGTGGGAGCCAAGCGCATTGGAACGTCTGTGACCGTCATCGTCGCCTTCGAGAGCGAAAAGGTGCCAAGATACGTGAAATACGGATCGACGTTATACCAGTGCAGCTTATACAGAAAACCGACTGAGGTATGTAGGTGCTGTGGCAGGGTCGGCCATCGGGGCGACGTGTGCCCTACACCCAACGCGAAAGATTGCCTATCGTGCGGAGGGAGCAACCCGAAAGACGGACACAAGTGCGTTCCCAAATGTAAACTGTGCGGCGAAGGTCATCCCACCGGAGATAAGGTCTGAAAGGCAAAATTTAAAATTCCTTACGTGGTGAGAAGACGGAGGTGGGAGCACCGAAACGCCGAGAGACCGCGCGCGCTATCGCCGGACTCCTTCCCTCAGCTGGGCGACGTGACGTCACGCGGTGTGAACGCATCGTGCCACGCGTCACGGGGCGCCTCGCGAAGTGTATCGCGATGGCACCCCGCGTCCCGGAGTGCGTCACGAAGAGGGACTCCACAAACGAGACACCTGCGTGGCAGCGAGGAGCAGAAACAGCCGAGGGAAGGCGTGAGCTGGGCCTACGCCGCCAGCGGGAACGGACACAAGAGAGGCAACCAATGCTGCGAACAGCTGAGAACGGCAAAAGAGATGATGGCAAGGAAGCTCGAAGAAATGGAGAAGAAACTCCGGAGCATGCAAGCGCTAATACAGAAACAGCAGCAACAACAGAGACACCACCATGGAGAAGAGCTTAAAGAAAACAAAGCGGACCAGACGAGCGCGCCACAAACGCAACAGCTAGAGCAGCAAAAGCAACCGGCCCAGCAGAAGCAGGTACAACCGCCACAACAACAGCAGCAAAAGCAAAAACAGCCAGAGGAGCAACCAAAGAACGACACGGCGATGGAAATTGCGAAAGATGAAGACGAAGAGACGCCAAAGAAACGAGCGAGACCGTCGACCAAGAAAAAAACCTCCGTCGCATGCCCCCGCGCGAGGGACACGAGTAAATGCACAGCATTGGGGGTGGTCACGTGGCGTAGGTTGTGGTAGTTGGCGGTGGTAGTTGTACTTGTTGTTGTCGTAGGGGTTGGGTAGTTGGGTTGCGAGACGAGAGAGAGAGAGAGAGAGACGAGAGACGTAAGTACGTAACCTGGTATTTATTGTCATCGTTCGCACCCCACCCTCTCTGCGGGGCAATCGGTTGGATCTGTAGTCCGCCGTCGGTCCAAGTGCTTCGTAGTCTCTGCCCCGAGCAATCTGGGTCACTCCAGTGGGGGCGGGGGCGCACGTTTCTCTGACGATGCTCGGCTCCCGGTTGAGGTCGCCCACGTGACGAACGCACGTAAGCAGAATAGAGCGCAGGAGTAGAATGGAGTGAGCCACGCCGATACCCGCTTTATATTCGTAGCGCGCGCAGTAGAGGGAGAGGAGGTAGCACCTGCTGCTGCAACGCCTCCCTCTTTCAGCGCCAGAGCATGCGCATACGGGCCCGCACCTGTTGTTGAGAGCGAGGAGGAGCGGGGGAGGGGCGCACGTGCTGGCTGGGTGCGGACGCCGATCGCCAACGGACGGGTGACATTGTGAGTTAAAGAAATGCTCTGCATTTAAAATTACGATGCCTAATTCTAAAAGCTGACGACCACGGTGGAAACTTAACGACCACGGTCAAAAACGTGGCGACGGCAACGGAACAGCGCTTCGAAAGGCTGGAAGAGAAGCTCTCCACCCTGATGGCGTCCCACAAGAACCTGTGCGAGCGCTTCGAGACCGTTGAACAGACGCAGACGGTAATGATACGCAACCCGATATTCGCGGCGAAGTTCGCCAATCATCCCTACGGCCAAGAACAGGTGCAGCAACCCACGACACCATAACCACAATGCCAAGACAACGCACAGTAAAGCCCATGAAACAAATTCCTGTTCCCTTGTGTAATGAAAGCAAAATAAATGAAAGTGGGAACAAAAACCTGCACCAGCAAAGCTATCACAGGTTAAAGCCAATTAGAGAAATAAATGAACTGGGAGGAATGCTCCAATGTGAATTTCAAGTAAAGCCAATTTTGTAGAAAAGCAAAGAAAAGCGGGGCTCTTGCAACTCGCGACAGAAGACAACACAACCCAGTCCCATGAGGAAGTGATTCGAAATGCAGGGGTGGCGCCTCCTGAACTGATTCAACTCCCACATAAATGTACCCTTCCCCAATGAATCTCCCCTCCACTGACTCCCTGATCCATCATCGCTAACCACAGCCTCGGGAGGTACCCGGCAAACAGCGGCATTTATTGAAAGCCAATGCAAAAGGGGTGCACTAGCCCATCCGTGGGGGGTGAAAAACCTTGCCTCCTTCTCCTGGCTGGACTAAAAACACCCCCCATCGTGATGGGACCGGTCTCGTCCTCTCCTGACCAAACATTAAGGGGACCGCGAAAGGGATAAACTAGCCCATCCCTGGAGGGTGAAAAACCATGCCTCCTTCTCCTGGCTGGACTAAAAAACACCCTCCATGGTGATGGGACTGGTCTCAACCAATTCGACCAAAAATTTAAGGGGACGGTGATGACGAGCCGCTGGCAGATGGCGTCCACGCAGAAACCGAGAGCAGGAGCCCGAGCAACCAACTCAAACTCCCGGGCCCCGCGCCGGAGCCCGGAACGGAACACCAGGACGTCCCGGGACCCAAGGCCGAGCAGAGAGCAGCGGGGGAATCTCCGTCCATGGGGGGATTGACGGGAGCATGCCCGCTCAAGGGATTGACCGGAACAGAACGCCAGGGCGTCTCGGGACCTGCACAGCGAAAGCAAAAGCGCAGAATACGAACAGGCATACAAAAAGGGCAACGCTCTCAGGCCGCACCCGGCGGTCCAATCACGTCAGTCAGTTGAGGGCATGTAGAGATTAATGAATTCAACCATCTCCTTAATTATATCTAGTGCGCGCTGGTTGCGCAATAGCGCGGGATAAAGTAGGGGCGTAAGGTCAGTGTGAAGCAAATCTTGCAATCGTTGGCGAAATTGGGCAGTTTCGCTACAATCAGACATATAATGTTCAATGTTCCAGCACTCGGACCCACAGAAACAAAGAGGATGAGGAACGAGAGATAGGTAATACAGATAGAAAGGAAAGCGGCCGTGCCCCGTGATAAAGAAAATCACCCTTCGATGGGGCGGGAAATTAGGTGGGAGGGACCCAACTACCGGTATCCAGCGAAACAATTCCGTATCCGTATGAACCGTGGTCCACTGTACCGACTACGCACGCCATACCTCTGCATCGAGCATCGACCTTACCACCCGAACCGATAAAGCTGACTCCCTGGGTTCACCCACAGTGCGTGCCCTAACCGCAAGATGATCCGCGATCTCGTTTCCAGGTATGTGTGCGTGGCCCCGCACGTGGAAAAGGAAAAGACGCATGCGCGTGGAAAGAACTGAAAAAAGGGCGCGGATGTCCTCTACGCCCTCATTACGCGTGCGCAAAGAGGCTAGCGCTGTCAACAGCGACAAGCAATCTGTGTAGACCCGTACAGGCCGTTCCGTCGTGCAACCGGTAAGATACACGAGGGCCTCCCTGAGGGCGACCAATTCCGCCGCGAAAGCACTACCCGCCGACGAAATTTTAAAACGCCTGGCTTCCACTAAACGACCCGTGTGCGTGTACACTACAAAGGCGGCACCCGCCAAGGAATCAGAGAATGCACCATCCGTGTAAACATGCAACCCCGGTAACCTAGCATAAGCGAGTGCCTGTGGCGTCTCCAATCGACGGAATGGACAGACAACGCGAGATGCGGGGTGCCGCCGCCAAGGATCAAAAATACGCTGTACGCGGTCCGGGGACAGCGAGAGACGGCCGTCCAAGAGCGGCGTAGTGGGACTTTTGCCCGAACGCCAGCCAGAGGTCTACCCAAGGCCAGCGAAGCGGGACTTTTGCCCCTAATGCGAGCAGTTCAGAGGACCAGCCCAAGAACTGCCCGGTGCTTCCATTTATATATCTAGTTCTCCTCGAGCCTCTTCGAAGCACCCACGGCCTAACGTGCGAGTACCGATTTCCCAGAAGTCGCCTAACTTTGCCCTCACTGTGACGCAAATATTTCAGCAAGCCAGTATTGAGGAGTAGCGACAAGTGGCCCAACGACACGCCCGCGGCTGAAGCGCTTTCTGAGGCGCAAGTAACTCACACCTCAATCAATCAATCAGTTAAAGAATCTATGTGTTGGATGCGCCACCAACCCCTGCGCTGAATATCTGGGGTCTGTACGAACGACCTACTGCCGCCCCATCTACCCTAGCGCAGAGTATACCTCGTTGCAAATACTCGGTTAGCTAATGATGATCCCCAAAAGAATGCTGATGATGATCCTCTAAGACGCAAGTTACACCTCATATATTCCCATATTAGTCCAATGTAAACGATTCTTACATCTTGCGGAGGAGCGTTGCGAAGCGGATATATCCAGTTCTCCTCGAGACTGTTCGAAGCCCCCAGAGCCTAAAGCCGGAAACCGAGCCATTTACGATCTGGCAATGGAACTGTCAAAGCTTCGGAAACAAGAAGGCGGCGCGGCAGCAACACATTCGGAGCTCGCCAAAAAGGCGGACATCATCATGTTGCAGGAGACAGTGGTGCAGGACCCAAAAGTTAACGGGGTACAGAGAGATAGGGGTCTCTAGCGGGGTACAGAGAGATAGGGGTCTGTAGGGGTCTGTGCAACGGCAGCGAGCGCAAGATGCGAGAACGCCACGGAGGCCGAGGAAATCGCCATAGCCCTGGCAATGACCGAAGCCGACTGCGACACAATATTGAGCGACTACCAAGAAGCCGTCCGAAACCTGGCGAACAGACGCGTAAGCAGCAAAGCAATCAAAATCATCAAGAAGTCGGGTACCCGAGAAGACCGGAGAGTGTGGAAGTCAGGTGGATTCCGGCGCACGCGAGCGAATGCTCGTCGCACGCACCGAACCACAACGAGACGGCCTACAGGGATGCGCGCGCACTGACACAAAGCGCCCTAGAGTGGAAAGCCGCCCCGAGTGGGAATGGAGGACAGAGACCAAAGATAGGGCTCAAGGCTACGGTGAAGCACTAAAGAACGCGCGACTGTCCAGAAGAGAATACCCCCCACCCCGTCTGGCGCTGAGCGGCGAAGAGGCGACGATTCTCAGACAACTACAAACGGAGTCGGTCACGTCACCGGCGGCACTACACCGCATGTACACAGAGGGGTACACAATTCGCGTATGCTAGGTATGCAAAAAGGGGCCCGCCAACCGGTGGCACATCATATGGGACTGCGCCGCCGACCCAGAAGGCGCCAGCTCCGAAGGGTACGGCAGCGTATTCCCAAACCATATCCCGTAGGGGCCCAGGCCGACCAAACCCCCTAAGCAGGGGCGCAGGCAATGAGGTTAAAAAATTACAATTTTTTTAACCTCCTTGGACGCAGCACTGTGACGTCTCTACCTATATGTGCGCGACCTAATGCGACGTGGATTTTTTCTTTTCTCCCCCTCCCCTCGTTTCGGCTGCTTTGCGGGTGGCCGATGGTTTCGCTCCGTGGGCAACTTGTGTTTTACTATTTATAGTTTTAAATGCAGAGCATTTCAGTAACTTACGATGTCACCCGCGTTGACGTCCGTAGTCCGCACCGCACCCCTCCATACTATACAAAAAAAAATACTATCCGGCGCCCGGTTTCGATCCCTCGACCCTGCGGGCGGAACGCAATGTACATGGTGCTCTACCCACTGCGCCACAAAGCTGACACAGAATGGGACGCTACGAACGCGCCTTATATCGTTGACTCATTCAAATTACTGCTGACGAGAGAGTTGCCACAAGTGCAACAACATTAACGTAACGCAAACTACTTAACGTCGTGCGCCCCCGGAAATGCTCTGCATTTGATCGTGCCCTCGCGAGGGGGATGTTTCACTGCGTCTTCTCTCGGTCGCGGGACCCGTGGCGCCATCTGGCGGAGGCGCAGCACAACTCGTAGCACTTTCTTTGAAAAAGCGCATAGAAAGGGCGGCAAATATGAAATAGGGATGACGCGCTTTTCTAACGTGTGCCGAAATTTCGAAAACACGTGCGTTTCCGCTTTTCACCTCCATCAGAAAAGCCGCCGCCACGGCTGGGAATCGAACCCGCGTCCAACCGTCTGAAAGCGTACGTGAAAGCCAAGTAGTGTTCCCCGGATGTATTGATTCAACCAGTGTCTTAACAGACTTTAAGATAGCCACATAAGTTATGCGTAACATTTTACACGTTCCAGAGCTCACTTATTATTATGGCTATTTCTTGTTTACACATTTGTATACTTTTTTGCGTGTGTGTAGCTTACAGTTGAGGCACGAGCTGTGACACAATAATGGCGAAATAAAAGGCCAGACACTACAGAAATATATATATGTGGTAGCTAAAATGCGTCGCAGGAAAGAGACACAAACTGCTCATCTATACATCAGTGGATCTCTAAAAGTTACAATTTTTTGCCGCTATTTGGACTCCAAGATCACTATCGTAAAAATAGTGCGCCAAGGAGATAACCTTTTACTTAGTTTTATCTCTGCGGCGACTACCGTGACTTCAAGCTCACGGGCAACTACTCATTACTCCCAGCGAAAAGAATATACGTATCTGAGTGAGTGCAACACTGCATTAAATAAGAGGCCATGGGGCCCTGGGGGAGCAAGGATGAGGAGAAAAGGGGAAGGTCACAACTCGTACAATGAACACAGTTGCAGTTTTGGGGTCCCAATCGCAAAATGAACACATTAAAGTCAGTCAGTGGCAGCAAAACGCACAGTTCACAGTTAAATGTACAGTTCAGACTGTGGACAATGCGGTTCACACTGAAAACAATGCATGCTGCAGACAGTTCACATTGTATACCGAACGGGAAAGTCGGCCAGGCTGCTACAGCAATTTGTAGAGTCTGTTTTCAAGGGCGTACTCGGTAATTGCTTCTAGTGCGGTGGGATCGTCACGGACCCGACTAACATGTTCCTGTTCAGTCGCAGGGGCGGGACCTAGAGTTAAAAGCTGGTGGCGATTACGGTCGAATAATGCACAGAGCCAAATTAAGTGGTAACGATTTGGTGTGCCTTCCCGATTACAGGGGGGGCATCAGCGCCGTTTGGATCCTGCTGGAGCTGTCTATTTATAAATAACGTAACTTATGCAGCAAACTCTCTGTGTGCATGAAGCACAAATTGTTAAAAATAACTAATCGACATTGCCAACAGCGTGAGTGGTAGCACGCATGATTACTGATATCAAACTCGGCCTGGTGGCTTCAGTGAAGAGACTGTGGTCAATAGCCCTGTACAGAAGACATATATCAAACTCCTCGAGTACTTCAGTTGCTGTACAATCCAACTATTACTTAGCCCTTGGTTGGTATATATTTTCGATATTGTTTCCCTAAATTGTTGACCAGCAGTGTAAATTATGCAGAATTCATCACCGAGTGTAAAACGTGTACGTTTGATCTGGTGCCTTTCTTATCAATGTATCACCCTTGCAAGAACGATTCACACCTTCCATTGCTGTTAACAAAATGTCAATGTTTTCCTTAGTGGCACTGTTCCTGATAAAGAATAATGCAATGAAGTTAATGTTAACGAAATTCAATGTAATAGTGCTTATGAAAGTGCCAAAATGTAGCACCTCATGCAGCTGTAATATTTCGCAAGAGTAGGACAGTTTGTAAATGTATTCATGGGTAATTGGCTGCCTTTCTTGTAATCCTTACCTGCAGCACCGAATCGTGTTTTGAGCTGTGTATATAGTGAACGAGCACCCAACTCAATTGTATACCCTTCTGTGTGCTGTAGAATGAGCTTTCAATGAGGGTGTTTGCTTTCCGGACCGTGTATAATTGCCACATGCGCGTGAAAGCGTCATCCGCGCGCACGCACTTCGAGCACCGAGTCGAGCGCTTATTTAGGAACACGATCGGAGGTCAGCGTCAACTTGCAGGTGCACAAGAAGAGCGCAGAGAGATCAGGGGCTCAGGAACAAAAGGTTAGC
Source organism: Haemaphysalis longicornis (assembly GCA_013339765.2). Taxonomy (NCBI): domain Eukaryota; kingdom Metazoa; phylum Arthropoda; class Arachnida; order Ixodida; family Ixodidae; genus Haemaphysalis; species Haemaphysalis longicornis. Next base: position 97,887,782 of record CM023458.1, read on the forward strand.
TTCTACGACATGTGCGTCAGCTTCCCCAGCGCCGCAGGCCAGCCCCGCCCACGGAGCGAAACCATCGGCCGCCTGCCAAGCAGTCGAAACGAGATGAGGGGGAAAAAGAAGAAATCACGGTGCTGCGTCCAAGGAGGTGCTGCGTCCAAGGAGCTTGCTGCGTCCACGGTGCTGCGTCGAAGGAGGTTAAAAAATTGCAATTTTTGAAATCTCTTTGGCTGCGCCCCTGCTTAGGGGGTGTGGTCGGCGTGGGCCCCTACGGGATATGGTTTGGGAATACGCGGCCCGGGCGCCATCCCTTTTTCGGCTTCTCTCTGCTGTTAGGCTTTGCGCTTTCAGCGCTTTCTGGTTCTTCTGCCTGTGGCTGTCGAGCCACCACGCTTGTGCGCAGAATTCTTCTGGTGAAATATCCTCACCTTCTACGGCGACCTCCATGTTAGATTGCGGCAGTTACTTCATTTGCTTGTCACTGCTTCACCATCGAGGTGGTGCCGCTTCGCTCCGAGTTCGCCGCCCGCGGTCGGGGAGGCCGATGTCCACGTTAGGCCTAGCTGGACCGGCGTGGCTTCGAAGTGGAAGAAGGCCGTAGAAACTCGACCAATGGTCCGATTTTCTTGAGAGAGGTGTCCACACGTCCGCGAAGACTTCGTGGAACCAACGGTGTAGCTCGCTGATCCGGGCGTTGAGAAATTCAGCCACCAGCCGTGGCCGACGCTGCAGCGTTGGGGACAGCGCGCCCGCGAATCCCAGGTAACACCTGGCAGAATTTTTGGTTGCACCCTTTCTAGAGCCACGTGTGTGAATTCAAGTGACGTCGCATGGGGAATTGTGCGGATTATTCACAGCTTTGCTTTCCAACCACCTTCACAGTGTGCAATGGAATCAATTTTTTTTTCTCCAAGTTTCTGAATGCATGAAACACGTTCGGGCGTGGGGAGTAGCAAGCCTAATCCTAAAAGTGGTCGTCATGAAACACGCGAGGTGATAACTAAAAAATGCTGCCGCCGGGCCGCCGCGCCAGTGGCAGCGGTGAGGAGGAGCGGCCGGGCAAACATCCCTATTTCATATTTGCCGCGCTTTCGAGGCGCTTTTTCAAAGAAAGTGCTACGAGTTGTGCCGCGCCTCCGCCAGATGGCGCCTCGGGTCCCGCGACCGAGAGAAGACGCAGTGAAACATCGTCCTCGCGAGGGGCACGATCAAATGCAGAGCATTTCCGGGGGCGCACGACGTTAAGTAGTTTGCGTTACGTTAATTTTGTTGCACTTGTGGCAACTGCTGACGAGAGAGCGCTCGTCAGCAGTAATTTGAATGAGTCAACGATATAAGGCGCGTTCGTAGCGTCCCAACTGTGTCGGCTTCGTGGCGCAGTGGGTAGAGCACCATGTACATTGCGTTCCGCGCGCAGGGTCGAGGGATCGAAACCGGGCGCCGGATAGTATTTTTTTATATATATAGTAAGAAGGGGTGCAGTGCGGACTACGGACGTCAACGCGGGTGACATCGTGAGTTACTGAAATGCTCTGCATTTAAAACTTTCGCTCTCCACCTACGTTGATCTATTGCTCTCAGCCTCCTCTCAAAAGATATTTTACTCTGCGCTTCTCGAAATTCAAACGACGCCCGTCTCATATCTACCTGCACTGCTTCGTTAGTTCTTTTTCCATGCGTTCCAAAGGCCAAACGGCCTACCGTTCTCTGGTTCACTTCAAGGCCCACTAGAACGTCTGATTTTAAGAAGAGAACTGCATTCGCAAATGTCAGACCCCGAACAATTTCTCCTTTCCACATTCCTCACACTAATTTATATTTATTATACCACCAAAGAGCTCTATGCTTCATTTTTGCTGCGTTTCGCTTTCCCCACACTCTTAGCTCCGCGTGAGTTCTTAAGTAGTTATCACCTTCATTTATCCACACTCCCAAACATTCATTTTCCTTCACTCTCGGTAGTTCGCAATGGTGAATTGACACTGCGTCAGTGCTAGTCTCATTGAAAACCATTATTCTTGATTTTTTGGCGCTAAAATGAACCCAAGGTCGGTGGCTTCCTGACCGTTAATATTTATGAGCCGATGGCATATCGGTCTGGTCATCAGCTAAAAGAACAATGTCATCCGCGTATAACATTCCCGGAATACGCAGTTGTACCACTTCACTTTGCAACATTTGCGTTAGGTAGAAACGTAATTGGTTTTCTTCGAGTTTCTTTTCTAACTCTGCCATGTAAAGCATACAGTATTGGGCTCGAAGGGCATCCCTGTTTCAGTCCTTGATGGGTGTTGACCTGCTGGATGCATTTCTGTCCTTCCCATGCACTACAATATCATTATAGATTGCGATAAGAAATTGTAATAACTGGTCATCTAATCCCTGGAGTATTAGCATTCTCGACGGCAGTTGTCCGTATAGGTTATCGAAAGTCCAAGAACGTAATCCATAATGGCCTCTTCTGTACTTTCGCAATTTCAATGAATCTGTTATCACAAATTATCTTCCTATCTCCTCTATTGTCTATATATATTCTGCAGTTCCTGAATGATTTCATTTTCTTCCATGCATACTTGAATTTCTGATTTTAGAGCCTGCAACGCGATTCTATACACCACTGACGTTACAGTTAGTTGTTGTATGAATCAATACTGGAATTGCTGCCTCTGCCTAAATATATGGAAATTCATCCTACTTTCTAGCCAGTCCTCCGGTATTTGTTTCGTGTGTATCACCTTATCTATTACCCTCATAAACAATGCCTTAATTTTAGGTCCAAGCATGTTTACAGTTGCAGTGGTAATCCGTCCGGGCCCACTGCTGTTTGAGGGGTAACCTTTTTCGCTGCCTTTTAGATGCGTCGCATCACTTGCTCTCAGACATGTCCCTCCTGCGTCGTCTGCGTCCGTCCGCACGCCACCTGCGCATGCGCGACTCTCCTCCGTTCGTCTCTCAAACAGCTGTGCGCAACACTATCACTCCGGCGCATTATCATAACGACAGCTGGCGCGCTTGGTTGGCGCGCGCTTCGCTGCATTAACGCTGCGTTAACAGCTGCTCCGGTGCGCATGTGCGCGCATGTGCGACTCTCTCCCGCGGTCTCCTCTCCTTCAAGCTCTGTGAATATAAAGCGGGTATCGCTCCGCGGCGGTTCAGTCAGCGCTCGCTCTCGTTCTCGAACATCGACGATGAAACCAAGATTCGACCACTGCTGCGGCAACCGCTCACTGTGCACTTAACTGACTATAAAGTCATCATTCTTAAGTGTAATAAAGAGCTGGGTGGTGGTCGCTCAAACACGTGTACTCTCTCATTTCGCCTATGCATGCGCCGCATCACACCAGGGTTGCCTCGCGGGGAGATGGGGGCAATTTTTCAAATCAAGGTTGCTCAAACTTATTTCTCTTTCCGCAGCCTTCTGTGGCGCTGATGTTATCGGAGCAGGCCTCCCTACCTCTATTGCCCTAAACTTCTCTATCGCTCGAGGAATATGCGCCAACGCGTGCTCTCCTAAATTTCCCCCCCCTCATCAATCAATAATTTTTGATGGATATCGTTTTTTGCGCTTAGTAATTTAATATGATTCCAAAACTTCTTAGATGCGCTTTCGTCCTTCTTCAGTAAACTCAGCCATCCATTGTTCGCTTTTCTGCTTGATATTTGCTTGCACCATTTCCTGCACTGCTAGTTTTTTCCCTGGTAGATATCCCATTTTTCCTTCACTACATCCGGTTCCATACCAGTCTTTTTTGCCTCTCTGTGTTCTCTCGACGCCTTTCTTCGCTGGTCAATAGCCTGCTGTATTTCCTTATTCCACCAGCGTTTCGGATTTCTCTTCCCTTTCTATCGGTTTCGCTTGCTTTGCTTCATTCATCTTACCCTATATGAACGCAATTATTTCGACGTAATCCCAATTTCTGTCGCGGTATTTATTGATTTCATCTTCTATTCTATCAGCCATGACCTTTAACTGTTCATTGTACAATTAGTTCGTCCGGTCGTACAATTTCTAAATTTGTCCGGATTGCGCCTCCAAAGTGCAAGGTAAGCCGCTTGTGGTCGCTTCCTAAGCTGTATGTTCCGTTTTCGTCTATCCTAATTTCCCGCAACCGTTCGTATACTGTCACGCAGACTAGACTACAGTCTATGCTGGACTGTCTGCTACCGCTTTCGCATGTTATTTGTCCGTCACAGTTGTTTTCTGTGTTTACTATTGCAAGCTGGTTTTCCTGACATAGATCTATCACTAGAGAACCGTTGTGACCTGTGTATCCACCCAAATCTTTCTTGTGGGCATTCATTTCTCCAAACAAAAATTTTTGACCAGAATCCTTGAACTCATTGATATCTCTTCTCAAACGGTTTACCATTTCCTCATTTTCCTCCGTAGCTCTGCTTCCAGTTTACACATACACAACTCCTAACCATGTATTTTCCTCGCTATGGTGCCTATAACGCATGGATGCTCTTTACAGCGTTCGTGCGCTCTCTGCCAGTCGGTCCCTTCTTTAATAAGCATTCCAACACCTCCCCCTCTCTTCATTCCTGTGGTCCTCTTGCATCCCTCCCAGACATCATTGTCTATGACAGGTGGGGCTTCTTGGTGTCCGAGGTGAGTCTCGGCTAAACCGTACATGATTTTTTCTTCCCGTTCAAGTTGGTTTTGAATATCTACCCACTCATTAGGCTATCTGCTGCCCTGCATATTTATGTTGCTGATAAAATATTTATTGCATTTGTTTTTCCCTTTGGCTTTCCGCTTGCGAGGTCCATTTTTGTATTTTACGAAAATTGTTCCCTCTAATGTTTCCATTTAAATGGCGTCTGCCAACGTTGTCAGTTAGGTCTATTGGCGGTGAGATGTTTGAGTGGCGCCCCCTGCCTCTGACGTCGGCTTAGGGACTCGTGCTGCTGTCGTCGGCTACACTCCGCTTGTGAGGGGCAGCAGTGCCTGTGCTAGATATCGCCCGATTTTATGCTTTAGTGCATTAAAAGCGTATTTCTAGTAATTCAGGTATTGTTCCCAACTTCTGAGTCATCGGAATAATTTCAAGTTGCATCCCTCACAAGTTTGCAACGGACGAGGAGAGAGAAAACCACTTAATTCAAACCATCGGTCAAAATATCGTATGTAACTCGTTCTTTCTAGCTTATTCGCGAGGTTCATCGCTCAGAGCTCCTCGATAACAATTAAAAATGCGTAGGCGTTTATGCAGTATTTTTGATATGCTCTTATGATGACTCAACCGTCTAATGCTACGTACCAAGCAGTTTGCCCCTACAGGCGCATTGCACAGCAAGAAATAAAGCGGCTGTCTTCTACTTGTTTCGTTGTTGACTTGTATCAGGTGAATATTTTTTTTCTGTGCCCAATGCATTAATTTTTCAGCTCCGCCACAAACATCTTATTTGTAGGTTTAAAGATGTATGGTACGCTCACAAAGATCGTGTAGATATTTTCTTTAGGATACATGGCATACATTCCCTTCGTCACGAATTGGTTTTCCTCATGGCTGCGTGCAAGGAGGTGCATATGAGCAGCGTCATTGTTAATTCACATGCAAATAGAATGAGAAGGCTAGAGCTACGCCACCGAGATGGCGTCCCAGACAATGCACGTTGTCCACAGTGCTTGAAGGCGGCTTTTGTGCTTCTAATTTCTACCGTAACCATGGTTATTATAACAAACTGAGTCCCAACCCAAATAAATGTGATGATTAAGGTGTTGAAGGTGCGATATATTCGCTCATGAACGCAATAAATAGTATACATGAATATATTACAATAATCGAAACCGATTAATATTTCCAAGCAGCTCTTCATTGTTTTCCACCCCTGCTAGGCGTAAAGAACAAATTTTGGTGTACCTGGGATGGCGTTCTCCGAATCGAAAAAATTACTCTTACTCTCTTGTCCTGAATTGAGTACCCGGCCCACTAATCAGCTCGATTTTACTGCGAAAAAAAATTTTCTCCTCTTACTCCTCCTCCTCTTGAGCGCAGTTTTCCTATAACGCATATCTGAATATTGGGAAGATAGGACTGTGGGAAATGAACCGAACTTCCCTTCAGGTCTGAACAAACATAGTGTAACTGTATCTTTACCGTAGACGTGACTCGTTGTGCTTAATAAACCTCCATACTGGTTAGAATCCTGGTATAAAACCAGCACGACCCTGTACACACAGTGGGTTATTTGGAACTCAACCTACAGTTCTTGCAGCCCGTAGTGCATGTCGTCATATTTTCATGCCATGACAACGTAAAGTAATGTGATGGAATACTTTCGATCGTTCGGCAGGGTTTCAAAAATTATTTTACCTTACAAATCATTACACGTAATCGTAATGCCTTCTGCCAAAGCCGATAGCACCGATGGCCTGGTATTTGCTTTGGTCTTGCATTTTCGCTGTTGTCGGTTATTATCAGTTGGCTGCTCACTTTGTATCAAAGGTTGCTGAACACAGAAGCTGACGCTTGCTCCGACTATTCGCGCTCCGCACGGGCCCAGCTTCGCAAATGCGGCGACGCCGGCAATGTTTCTTCCAGTGTGGCATAAAAAACTATACTTCAAATAACAACTTGAGCTAGTGTATACGGTTTTAAGTGCTTTATTTTGACAAAAAGTTACGTACACGAAAAAACTGGTGTGGACAAGCATCATAGGTTAACCGAGCGCGAAGAAACATCAGGGAGAGCGAGCCCGAGTGAAGCAGACGACAAATGCGAGAGTACCTAAGCCGACGTCACGGAGGCGCGTTTCGCAGCGCCGTCCGTAGTCGCGCTCACCGCCAATAGGTTCTTCGGTTAGCTCTAGGCCTGGCTGCCTCCGAGCGTTGATCGTGCATGTGTTGATTTGATTGATTGTGGGGTTAACGCGCCGACGCTACCCAGGCGTTGAGGCGCACCGTAGTGGAGGGCTCCGGGTTAATTTTGACCACATGGGGACCTTTATAGGGACCCTGCAACACTTACCATCGACTACTTGGAATGTATTTTGGGGTAAAGTCTATTGTCCCAGCAACCTCCTCCCGCAAGAATTATGAAAATCCGTTCACTATCACCGAAACTACGCGCGATGAAAACTCGCGCATAAATGTTCCCTCTGAACTCATCCGCGGACAACGGGACGAAAGCTGCGCGCTCTCTGCCGGAGATGGGGGCGGCGCGCGGCGTTCTGTTCGGCGGCCTTCGATATGTCACAGGCCGGGGAGTTTCGTCCTTTTCCCCTCAACGTGGACGGGTCTATTTCCGGTCTGGTGCCGCAAAACAGAATGCAGGCATGGCTGCCTGCTCGCAAGCAAGCGCTCAGGCTGGTAGGGCGTTTTTGGAGCAATAAACGTTTGTTGTCGAGTGGGCTCGTTGAAAGTGGAATATTTAGTTCGTCACTCAAACTCCGCGCGCACTCAAAACAAAAGAAACATTGAAAGCACGCGGACAGATTCAGACATAGAAGAGGTTTATACAGAGCGCTGACGACGGCTGATCGTCACAGGAAATGCCAGAATTTAGCCGCGAAGTTGACCAGCGACAGCCAATAGGACAGCCAGGACGGCCATGGCCCGATTGCAGTCGCAGAGGCCATGCCACGGGTGCATAATGAGGAGAATTGAAGGAGAGCGGTTGGTTTTTCCGCGTCTTTCACGGCGATTTGCGCGCTTACCGTTTCACGTGCAGTGTAATATTTGGCTCGGGTGTTCCTGGAAGTCTATTCTAAATGTCGCGCAGGTTTACTTGCAGTGCACGAAGAGTGTTGCAGGTTCCCTTTAACGGCCGCTGAAATCTCGAACACACGGGCGTTTTCGCTTTTCTCCTCCATCAGAAAGCAGCCGCCGCGGCCGCGAATCGAACCCGCATCATTGGGAAAAGCAGCGCAACGTCATAGGCACTGCGCCGCCGCAGCTGTGGGACACTCTCCTGCACTCGAACGTATACCGCACTGCAAAGAGAATAAAGCTATCCCGCCCCGCGCCTCGCGCCATGCCCTTGACGTCATGCGCGTGGTGCCGGGCAAGCATTCCTTCCAACATGGTGTCAGAAGCGGAATGTGCTGACCGCTGCTCTCCGCCGGGACGACACGTCAGCACACCCAACCACCCCTCGTTCTGAAGCCGCTTCTACCTCGTCTACGGGCCTTCTCTCGACTACAGACCTGCCTGCGACATTCGCGAGCAACTCATCTTAGATGGCCAACAAGAACGGCAGCAGTGCCTCGTTCCAGATCACGGTACCTGACCCGTTCACCTTCTCACCGTCAGACTGGCCACAATGGAAGAGACGTTTCCTCCGCTACCGGGCTGCTTCAGGGCTCAGCGATCGACCCAAAAAATGCCAGGTGGATGCACTGGTCTACCTCATTGGACCCCAGGCAGAAGACATCTTTAATACATTCAAGCTGACCACTGACGAGCAGAACTTTGACGCAGTGCTTAAGGGCTTCGAGGACTACTTCGACCTCGACGAAACATCATCTACGAGCGGGTTAAATTCAACACCCGAGTCCAGCTGGATGGTGAGTCCGTCGAAGATTTCGCAACAGCCCTACACGCACTAGCAGACTATTGTAACTACGGGGAGCTCCTCGAAGAGTTAATTCGAGCCAGACTAGTCGTGGGCCTCAAGGACCATAAACTGTCGCAATCTCTGCAGCTTGACCCCAGCCTAGACCTAATGAAGGCTTTAACCATCGCTCATCAGAATGAAGCAGTCCAATAGCAGCAGGCAGAACTCTTATCGAGCACGCCAAAGGAAGCAGTCAACCTCGACGCTCTGAAAGTACGCCGGAGTAGACCCGCTAAAGAACCAGTTGCAACGACACCCCAAACCACACACCACCCGAGGGGCTTCAAGAAATCATGCAGCTGGTGTGGCAAAGACCGTCATGCGAGGGCCATCTGTCCTGCCAAGGACTGCGTCTGTCAGAAGTGCGGGAAAAAGGGCCATTTCTCAACCGTCTGCCGCTCAGCAAACGCTGTTCGAAACATAGAGCAGGAGCCAGGTTTCCTGGGCCTCATGGCGACGACGTCTTCATCTTCATCGAAAGGGACTTTCCCGACATCTTCAAAGGGCTCGGAAAGCTGCAACAGGAGTATGACATGGTGATGCGTCCTGCCGCAACTCCGTTTGCCCTGATATCTCCACGACGGGTACCACTTCCCCTCTATGAAAAAAACCAGGGCAGAGCTACAACGAATGAAGGAAGTTGGCGTAATTACTCCTGTCACGCAACCCACAGCATGGTGCGCGCAAATGGTCGTCGTACTCAAGCCTTCGGGGGCACTCCGCATTTGTGTAGACTACACGGAACTAAACAAGTCTGTACTCCGCGAGTGGCATCCCATCCCAGCTGTTGAGCACACCCTTGGCATGCTACGAGGAGCCGCATGGTTCTCGAAAATCGACGCAACCTCAGGTTTTTGGCAGATCCCGCTGACTGAGAGAAGCAAATTGATCACGACCTTTATAACGCCCTTTGGTCGTTTTTGTTAAATCGTCTACCCTTCGGCATCTGCTTTGCTCCTGAACACTTCCAATGACGCATGAGTGACATTCTGCAAGACCTCGATGGGGTCGCCTGTCACATGGACGACATTCTCATCTGGGGTTCGACCAAGCAGGAACACGATGAGCGACTCCGAAGTACTCTCGAGCGGATTCGACGCGCCGGTGTCACGCTAAACAAGGACAAATGTCAGTTTGGCGTCACGAAAATCTCGTACTTAGGCCACGTCATCGAGAACAACCATGTTCGGCCTGATGAGAGAAAACTCAAAGCCATCACAGAAATGCCTAGGCCAACTCCCAAAACTGAACTTCGACGGCTACTGGGCATGGCGACTTACCACGTTCGTTTCGTACCGAACATGGCCGAACTTGATGATCGTTGGATGTTTATGGCGCAAGGCCAACTGGGGCAATGAGCGCCAAAACAATAGTCGATGATAGGGGTGAAACCTTAAACACTAAGTAAAATCAGCAAAAACAAAAGTAAAATCACAACACGACAATGAGCATGGCTGCTGTATAGGGCCAGATTTCATGATGCGTGATAGGAAATGAGGTTTAAAAACTTGACGTCGGACAAATACTCAAACACACGTTTCACGGAAACAATGGCTTCGTCACCTAGAAAAAACGATGGATGTAGCGGAATATGTTGTCTGTAGAGTTCTCTGAAGTGTTTGTGTCGTGTTGTGTGAAGTGCCTTGCATGTGATTAGTATGTGCACTACGAATAGGGCCTCTCCGCACCTGCTGCACTGGGGTCTAGAAGACCCCGTCAGCAGATACGAGTGCGTCGCATGGGTGTGCCCTATCCGCAGCCTACCCAAGGCGACTTCCGTGTGTCTGTTGTGTGAGTCAGATGTGTACCGTCCCAAGTGTGGCTTTATTACATGTAGTTTGTTGTCTGTCTGTTCGTCCCAGTGTGTTTGCCATTTCCTACGAAGGTATTGTCGAATTTGTGGCTTAAGGTCACTCTGTGGTAGTATGGTTATATCTACTGTGTTCCTGAGTGCAGCAACTGCGGCCTTCTGATCCGCAACCTCATTGCCAGCAATTCCAGCATGGCCTGGAAAACCCAGCACAACACCAGAACAAGTTTTTGGGCATATATAGACATGATAGTGTTGAAAACCATATGGACAATTCTGTTTTTGCATAGCTTGTATGATGCCAATGCGCGCACAACGCTCAAGGAATCTGTATATATGATGGACTTCGAGATTTTGTGTTCAAGAATGTGTTGTGCAATGAGTAAGATGCCATATGCTTCAGCTGAGTAAATTGTGGTGTATGTGCTCATGGTTCTGCATGCATCAAAGTTTGGTCCATCAGCAGCGCAAGACACTATGGTTGCAGTTTTTGATGCGTCACTATAAAACTCTGCACATTGATACTTGTGCTGCAGGGAGAAGTGCTGCAAAATTGCAGTTTGTGGTACCCTGGTTTTATCAATATTTATGAAAGACAAGTCACAACACACAGGTTGAAGCTGCCAGGGTGGTAAAACATCAGTAAAGAAGATGTGTAAATGTCTGAAAAGGAGATGTTGAAATCCGAAGCTTCCTGTCTCACTCTAAGTGAGAATGGCAAAGGAACGGACGGTCGATTTACAAGCACTAGTAATGTGGATGCATCATTAAAAACAGGTTTAAAAGGATGGTTATTCATCGATGAAATTTTGAAAGCGTAGAGCAAGTCCATGTACGTTCGTTGGTCCTCAAGGCACCATTTGTTACATTCAACGTATAGACTCTTTGCCGGGCTAGTGCGGAACGCGCCCGACACAAGGCAGAGGCCCAAGTGGAGTACTGGGTCAAGCATTTTTAGTGCGGTTTTTGATGCCGACCCATACACGACGCTGCCGTAGTCTAACCGGGACCCGACTAAGGCGGTAAAGACCCGGAGAAGTAGCTCCTTGTCCGCACCATAGGATTGGTGGGAGAGCACCTTGAGAATGTTTAGTGTTTTTAGGCATTTATGTTTAAGTGCTTTGACGTGAGGTATGAACGTGAGCTTGTTATCAAATATGACACCTAAAAACTTGTGCTCCCTTTTAACAGGAATAGATGCACGGCCAAGAGCAATCTCAGGGTCCGCAATAAGCCCGCGCTTGCGGGAGAACAGAACACAAGTACTTTTGCCCGGGTTCAGTTTAAAACCGTTAAGGTCCGCCCATCCAGCAAGCTTCTTAACACCGAGCTGTGCTTGACGTTCGCAAATTGACAGGTTACAGGATTTAAAAGATATTTGAACATCGTCTACATAGATGGAACAGGAAATGGTTGGTGGCAATGCCTTTCGGAGGGAGTTCATCTTAACTATAAACAATGTGCAGCTTAAAACTCCACCTTGCGGCACACCATTTTCCTGCACATGTATCCAGGACAGGGATGACCCAACCTTAACATGAAATGTCCTCGTGGACATGTAGCTAGAAATGGTATTTAACATGTTACCTGACACACCAAAGGACTTCAGGTCGCTAAGGATGCCGTATCGCCAGGCTGTGTCGTAAGCCTTTTCAAGATCAAAGAATACCGTAAGGCAGAACTGCTTATGAGCAAATGCATCTTTTATGAAGGATTCCAACGCAACAAGTTGATCGTTGGTGGATCGCCCCACCCTAAAGCCTGCCTGGCAGCTCTCGAGAAGACCGTTGTACTCAAGGAAGTACACGAGCCTGCGATTTATCATCTTCTCGAGCAGCTTGCAAAGGCAGCTTGTCAGGGCGATGGGACGATAACTGGCGGGAGAAGAAGGGTCCTTCCCTTCCTTCAGGAACGCCACTACTATGGCCTCCCTACAAGAGTGTGGAATCTGCCCCGAAAGCCATATTTTATTGTATAGGTGTAGGAGTGTTTCAAGAGTGTCTGGGTGTAGGTGTTGTATCATGGTGTATGTAATCTTATCTGCCCCTGGAGCTGAAGGTTTACATGTGCTCAGGGCAACCCTCAACTCATAGAGTGTAAATTCACAATTGTAACCAGATTTTGACCTGTTAGTGTCATGTAGGGACTTCTTTTCACAAGTATTTTTATGTTTTAGGAAAGTGTTTGTGTAGTGTGCAGAGCTGGAAACGTGTTGGAAGTGTTGTGCAAGTGTGTTAGCCTGGTCTTCTAGTGTGTCCCCTGTTGTACTGACCAGGGCCAGGCTGTGTATCTGTCCTCCTTTAAGGTTACGTATTCGTGTCCAGACTTTGTGAGTGTCGGTGTATGAGTTGATGGAAGTGAGGAAGGTGCGCCAACTCTCCCTTTTCGCCTCACGACGCACACGCTTCCCAAGAGCCTTTGCCCGTTTAAAGGAAATGAGATTATCTGGCGTGGGGTACCGGCGAAGGACCACCCCACGCCTTGTTCTGGGCCTCTCGCACCCGCCTACAGTCCTCGTTCCACCAGGGCCTCCTTGGGTTGCGGGACGCACTGGAGGCCTGGGGCATGGACTTTTCGGCGGCGTCGAGTATGTGTGCCGTGACGAGTTAAGCTGCTTCCTCCACGTGTAGGTGTTTTATGGATGTGTGGGGTAGTTGAGATGTTTGTGTGAATGTGCTCCAGTTTGCTTTTGATTCATTAAACCTTTTATGGGAAGATGGACTGCTCGGGCCTATACCTATATACGTTAATGAAGTGGGGAAATGGTCACTACCATATGGGTCCGTGCCCACACCCCACTCAAGACATGGAAAGGGAACTGCGGAACCAATAGCCAAGTCAAGATGCGATTATGTATTGTGTCCTAAGTTATGGTATGTAGGCTGTTTTTTGTTGAAAAGGCATGCTCCTGAAGATGTAAGGAATTTCTCTATCAGGCGACCTCGGGCATCCGTTCTGGCGGAGCCCCAAAGAGAGTTGGGCGCATTAAGGTCGCCTGATATGATGTATGGTTCGGGCAGCTGGTCGACCAGCGCCTCGAAGTCAGAGCTCAGAAGTGCAGAATCAGGAGAGATGTAAATGGAACATACCGTTATTAACCTATTAAATATTATCGTACGGATTGCTACAGCCTCAAGGACAGTGTTCAGAGTGTCAGGGTGGCAGGCTAAGGATTCCCGGGCGACAATTGCCACACCTCCTGAAGAGTGTGTGCAGCCAACCCTGTCCTTTCTGAATACCATGTACCTATTTAAGAAATTTGTTTGTTTAGAATTGAGGTGGGTTTCCTGGAGACACATGATACTTGGCTGACTGGCATGCAGAATCTCATACACATCGTCAAGATTTTTAAGGAGGCCTCTGCAGTTCCATTGGATGATGTTTTCTTTTCCCATTATTTAAGTTTAAGAATAACTGGAGTGTGTGTGTGTTTGTTTAGTGTCGTCTTTCGGGGCTGTTATTCTAGGATTTTTAGGCTTTTCTGTCTGCTTGGACATCGGAGGCCGCTCCTTGCGCTGCGTAGCAGGCAGGAACGGCGTGACATCCATCTCCTCGTCGGATGCCAGAAGGGTGCCCGGCGGACCAGGCCCCCCGGACTTGGCCCCCTTTCGGGAGCCCTTCGTTGAGCCGCCACCGCCGAGGGCGTCCGGGGCACCAGAGGTGGCACGGGAGGGGCGGTAGCGGCGGGAGCCGATGCGGGGCCCCCGGTGTCCATCCGGTCGGCAACCTCCAACGCACTGGAGGACGGGGAGGCAGAGGCGGGAGCGGCACCGGTCCCCACAGAAGAGGTTGTCACCACAACCGCTGCTGCTTCAGCAAGCGGCGTGGCAACGGATTGGGCTGCCTGAGGCACCCCAGGGGGGGGGGGGGCGGAGGAGGGACCAGGTCAGTCTCGCTGAACTGGGTCCCTGTGGACACCAGACGCCGCTCCGCCCCCCGGCGAGCCGCGTCGGCGTACCTCCCCAGGGGGAAAGAGGCGAACCTCTTTCGCGCCTCTGGGAAGGTGATGTTCTCAGTTACCTTCACATTAATGATCGCCTTCTCCTGCTTAAACTTCTCGCACGTTCGAGAGTAGGCGGCATGGGGTCCCTGGCAGTTGGCGCAGGTGAGGGTTGACGATGGACAATTATCGGAAGGATGATCATGCTGAGCGCACTTTGCGCAGGTCAGACTACCACGGCAGGAGTTGGTTGTGTGCCCGAACCGCTGGCACTTAAAGCAGCGGCGCGGGTTTGGAATGTAAGGACGAATGGAGCATCGGATGAACCCTGCGTTGATATGGTCAGGAAGTGAGGAGCAGTTGAAGGTCAGGATAATATGTTTCGTGGGGATTATCTTATTATCTCTACGCATCGTGATGCGGCGCACGGCTGTGACACCCTGATCCTTTAGACCTTCAAGAATGTCGGCATCTGTCTCGTTAAGAAGATCTGCCTCAGAGATCACACCCTGCGAGCTATTCAGGCTGCGGTGGGGTGTGACCCTAATGTCCAGATCGACCATTTTCGTCTGACCAAGAAGTGTGGTTGCCTGCTGCTGGTTTTTTACTTCAACAAGGCCTTCATCTGTGCGTTGTTTTTTGGCATTGTAGGTTTTCCCAATTATTCCATCAAGGTATTTTGTAATCAAAAATACTGATTGTGAAGCAAGAGGGCGGGCTGAGTCAAGAGATTCGATAACAAGGAAACGAGAGTATTTGTCTGGCTTTGGGAAGCTCATACTTGAAAGTGGAGGGAAAGATACTTCGGTGCGGCCCCTTTTCAGGGACCGATCACATTTGGAGGGGGTTTTAAATTTTCCATACAGCATAGAAAAAGCAGGGGACGGGAGTACTTTCTTCTCAAACCTTACCCTGATAGCCTGAGAGGTCCCGGAGCTCCCTGCCTGGTAAACAGACAGCGAGCCCATCCGCCGGAGCTTGACCTGGGCTCCGACGGCCACCGTTTGAGGCTTCTACCCTTCACCTTTAAACACATCACCACGGTAGGTTACAGTTTATGTTGGGGGCTCGGAGTCCGCGGTGTCGCCAACACCGTCACCATGAATACTCAAGGTGCCCCGTGCGGGGAACATGGCCGAACTTCTCCAGCCCCTGTCCAGCATGCTGTCTTCAAAGCAGGAGTTCGTCTGGGAGGCCGCACAAGAGGATGCATTCGGCAAATGAAAGAAACTGCTCTCATCAAGCCGAGTTCTAGCCGTGTAGAGCAACGACAGGCCGCCGAAGATCACAGCGGATGCGTCGTCCTACGGTCTCGGCGCTGTATTGCGCCAAAAGCAAGAGAACGGCCACTTCGCTGTTATCGCCTACGCTTCTCGAGTACTTACGGAAACAGAACGTCGATATCCTCAGATTGGAAAAGAAGGTCTCTCTCTTGTCTGGGCATGCGAGAAGTTTCATGACTGGGTCTTCGGGATGAAGTTTTGCTTTGAGACCGACCACAAGCCCCTAGTTGCGCTTTTTGGCTCAAAACCCATCCACGACTTAACGCCTCGTCTACAGAGGACGTGGATGCGCTAATGCGTTACGCATACGAGGTCGTTTACGTCCCCGGCAAAGAACTGACCGCAGCTGATGCCCTATCGAGATCTGCCTTAAGCCACGGCGAGACGAATGAGCTCGAGAAAGAGATAGAAGGACACGTGGGTCAGCTGTTATCTACGCTACCAGTTTCACCACCTTCCTTAGACGAATTGAAGCGGGAGCAACAACGCGACGAACTTTGCCGCCAGCTCCGTGCATTCACGCAGAAGGGTTGGCCGAGCCATCGCGACCTCAAACAAAACCTTAAGGCATTCGGCCGCATAAGGACAGCATCACCGAAGTCGACGACATCCTGATGCATGGCTTTCGGATAGTCATGCCCAAAAAGCTACAGGAGTCAGCTCTCCGCGTACTGCACGAAGGCTATTTCAGCATCGACAAGTGCCGCGCGAGAGCAAGAAATGCTGTCTGGTGGCCTATGATTGACACCGACATCGAGAATCTTGTAAATACCTGCCGGATCACCACGTTCACCACGGGTATCACCACGTTCACCAACCGAAAAGTGAGCCCGCATAAGCAGATCCGCCGACTGTATTGTGGATATTGTCGAAGTGTCGTCCGTCACATGTAGTGAAGGTAAAACAGAGGGCGCTCTAAGCTGGTGAAACGCCACATTAAAAGGTTGTCCAAAAGGGTTCTTGCCAGACGCTCTCGAGCATGCCGGTCGCACAGCCTTGTCTTTTGCAAGCTGAATATTTTTCCTATACGCAGAATGTCGCCAATAGTAAATGAAGTTGTAATCCGCTCGTAAAAAGGGGTCGCGAAACTGCTGGTACCGGCGGTGCAACACTCGCACGGCTGATCTCTCTCTCGCAATGGCGACACTCCACCACATGTTCCCCTTGTGGTGCTTCGGAAGCCGCTCAAACTTTCTTTTCAGACAGTCCAGCTTAGAGCAAAATCTGTCCAATGACGAGTTGAGGGAGCATGGTGTAGCAATATGTTGATAAGTGAAAACTTCAATCCAGTCATCACTTGCTAATTCTTCAACCAGATGTTGTAATGCGGCCTTGATTAAGCGTTTTATCTGAGGTAATTGCACCATTCTGGGACCAAATACCTCATATTTATGATCAGATAGAGTTGGTGTGTCTCGAACTTCCCACAAGGGGTTGCCATCCCAGATTGTTCCGGAAACGAGGGTAAGATCAATCCAAGACTGAATATGCATTGTGAAATGTGGCTATGGACATGTGGTCGTTTAATATTCGGAATTGCGCCTCTTGAATGAAATGAGCAAGTTGAATGCAACGAGAGTTTGGAACGGTACCACCCCAAAGAGGATTCCTCGCATTAAAATCGCCCGCCAGCAGGAAGTTCGGTACTCGGTGGCGCTCAAGAACGTCTTCAATACCGGACAACGTAAAGTCAAGAGGTACAGATGGAGCCGCGTAAACGGCTATTAGGGGCGGGGTGAACTCCTGGTGCTGAAGTCGGAGAGCCACGATGTATGGAGACACTGCCAAGGGGAATACGTCGAATCTGCGCTTAGGTATGAAAACCATACAACGTGAGATAGCTGAGTTCAGGAAACAGAGCCAATTGGGCGGCACTCCGGGCACTGTCGATCCACGAGCGTAAGGGTCAGACACAATAGCCACATCAACGTGCTCCGCTTCGATGAAATCAACAAGGTGGGAAGTAGCTGCACGAGTGTGATCCAAATTTGCCTGAATAAATTTTAAGAAAGTCATTTGATATATTCCTGTGACAGTGAGCCGGAAAAAAAGTTATTTTATGCAGAAACAACAGAGGAAGAGCAAGGTGCCTGGGTGCATTCATAAATGGTTTTTTGACGCATGCGTGAGACACTTGATTCTACAGTATAGCAGCAAGGCCCATTGAAGACCTGATCTGAACGACGCCCCGCTGCGTGACAATCGCTGCAAACAATCCGTTCCTTGCCAGCCAAAGTGCAGTCTGCAGCGGCGTGCTCTTCGGCGCAGTATGTGCAGCATACTCTTTCGGAATCGCATCGTACCGCTACGTGACCGTAAGTACAGCAGCGGCTGCACGCTGCCAAGTAAAAATGTTCCTTTATGGGACATGACGTCCATCCAACCAATAGACGGTACTTCCTTTTCAAGATGTTGCACACAGGAAACAAAACTTCCACGATATGTACGTTGTTGCCCGTGCGGTCTTTGAAATAAGTCCTGTGTTTGAAGTCTTCTTCTGGGATCTCTAATCCATTTCGAGCATTGATGTTTGTGCGGAGTAGGCAGGGAACAACGCTTGGGTCAACTCCACTAATCTTAAACTGCGGAAGGCGGCGTGGAGGGCGGGTGACTTTGAATGCAGTTTTCAATTGTACATTTTTTTAATTGCTTTTTCAAAATTGTCAATGGATGCGCGGTCTGCAGATATCACTGTGACCCCCGAACGGTTGGGGATAAGTTTCACCTGTTTAACGCCAATTCCTGATGGATCATTTCCGAAAGTCGCTTTTAACAATGTGGTAGTTTCGGGGTCGGGATGAACAGAAGGAAGCATCGGAGTAATGTGCAGTACATGATTCGGATCCTAAGCGAAGCTGAAGGCGTTATCTGGGCGTTGTTGCGTGGGCTGAGGAAAAGCAAGCGATGGTGCGGGACCCTGAGAGCCACGCAAGACATTCTGGTGGTCTCTAACAGCGTTCACATAGGACCGCCGCGGCATAGAAGGTTGTTGGGTGGCTTAACACTCTCGACACTCAGCTAGTTGTGAACGAAGTTTGTCAATTGTTCCTTCGGCACGAGAAAGCTTTGTGCTAAGCGCCATGAAGATTGTCTGAATGTCAAAGAACACTTCCATGATTCTTTCACGCGGGGGACATGGCACTTTGTGCTTGCTGTCGCCGAGAATATTAATTAGCAGCTTCCCTTTGTCACATGGAAGAGAGGTATCTTCCTCTTTTTCTGTGGATGATCCTCCCAAAAGGTGTGTTGAAGATACCGGAGAACTTCCACCGCCACTGGTACCAGCTGAGGCATGTCCCCGCGGGGAATTGTCCCCCTCCAGCTGATGATGAGTATCGAGGGGATTGTCTCTTGGTAAAGATTCTTGCTCGCGTGAAAGCAGAGCGCTGTCGCCGGCTACAACTCAGCCTCGAGATGTAGAGCGGGGCGTAGGAGAGTGCCCGGAAGCCATATTACAGTCGACAAGAGGTCCTGTCCAGAGTCCAGATTTGTAGGGGAAAACGTGCAAGGCGAAGTACACTGAGCCATGACGTGTGCTAAGCCTAACCGCACATCGGAGTCCCGCGAAACAACTGCATGGCCTCAAAAGAAGACCGGCGCGCTCACCAGTTCCAGCGATGTTCCGGCTTGAGATGTTCCGCTGATGGATCGTAGCGCTGGTTGGCGATCTCGTATCGTGGGAATCTAAAAAACGAGTTCCGAGCACCGAGCCAAAAAAATCACTGCTTCGTTTTCCTCAGTCAATCTCCTCACTGAGGAAAACGAAGACTGACTGAGGAATGCCTACAAAACGCTTTTGGCGTACAGGACGAGCCCGCTCAAGAATGGGTACTCTCCCGCTGAGCTCCTAATGGTAGGAGACTCCGCACTACTTTGCCAGCTTCTGCGGACAGCCTAGTCCCTCGCCTCCCGGACAGAGACAGGCTGAGGGCATACGAGGATGAAAGCAGGAAAAAGCAACAGCGCCAATTCGATATTCGGCATGGGGATCGAGACCTTCCAGACTTGGACCTCGACACTGACGTATGGATCGTGGACCTTAAAAAATTTGGCACGGTCAAAGAGCATGCGGAGGAGCCGAGGTCCTACTAGGTCGAGGCGGATTATAGATCTGTTCGCCGCAACAGAACTCACCTGGTCGCAATGCCTCAGCGTGCCAACGAGTTCCAGCAACAACAGACAGTCCTGCGGAACCAATTGTGCACAAGCAGTGACCATACTCACAGCAATAGTGGCCGGTGCATAATTCCGACATCGCGGTTGGAACCGTGACCTTTTTAGAGAGGGGAGGATGTGGGACACTCTCCTGCACTCACACGTGTACCGCACTGCACAGAGAATAAAGCTATCCCGCCCCGCGCCTCGCGCCATGCCCTTGACGTCATGCGCGTGGTGCCGGGCAAGCATTCCTTCCAACAGCAGCGGGTGACTGTGTATGCGTCCCTCTCTTCCCCTTTGTCCCCTAATTTGCCTTCCTTTGCGGTGCGGCGGCCCCTAAAAAAGCTACCGCTCTCCCACCTAAGCGCCACCCCACCTTGTTTTCTAGTCGGGGGCTGAATCCCGTCTCACTGAAAAGCTTGCCTATGTCCAATGCTGTCCACTAACCAGTTCACGTCTATCACGTCAAGCCCAAGTTCCCTTCGGCACCTCACGATCTCGCTGTT
Source organism: Haemaphysalis longicornis (assembly GCA_013339765.2). Lineage (NCBI taxonomy): Eukaryota > Metazoa > Arthropoda > Arachnida > Ixodida > Ixodidae > Haemaphysalis > Haemaphysalis longicornis. Next base: position 97,908,028 of record CM023458.1, read on the forward strand.
AGCAGCGAGTACTGCCCGTTCAGTGTGCATGCCCTGCTTTGTTAACGAAGTTGCCGCTGTGCCTCATCACAGCTGCCGGATGTTACTCCACGCGGCGAAGTAATTCGCTACTGGGAGTATTTTGAGCGTGGCACTAGCCGTTTACGTGATTTTGTGGACCTTTCATTCCTATATACTACTGCAGCCAAGACAAACAACCAACGTGAGAAACAGCGGACGATATTACGCATTCATAGCAATCACCTTTCAAAACGCGCGTCCCGATGACAACCGGGCCCGTCGCTCAGGCGGAGTGATACTATACACTGGTCAGCTTGCTTACCGTGAACACGGGAGCGCGTGGCCACCGGTACTACAGTGAACTAGTTCACTATACCGGTACCATCAGTGCAGCCTACCGTGGGATGCGCGAAGCAGTATGCATGCGCCGTGCGTGTCGAGCGACGCTATGCTCTCAGCGTGCGCATCGCGTTATCGGAGCGTCTAAACGTCGTCTGCGAACTTAATCTTGCTTGTAGCGGTGGCGCAATCAGCCACTGTGTAAATAACTGTAGACTGGAATTCGCAAGAAAATGTTTTTAGGTGAGCTGTTATTTGTAAATTAGCTTGATAGCAATGAAATCCGCTCGTCACATCTTAACTTACCACCTTGCTTCAGCAAACTTGATAAAAAGATTGCGCTATTTTAACAGCACTACGTATTTTTGAGTGGTTGCCACTGAAATCAAAGAAACACATGCGTACAATGTTTATCAGAAATAAATTGAGCCCTTGAACTGAGTTCGCACACTACAACCTCGATATTCACTTTACGGTAGAGAAGCACTTCGTGATTTTAAGTGCGAATGCACTTTATAAGCGACCCCAAACCATCCACCGCCGGCGGCGGCGGCGGCGGCGTCGGCGTCCGCAGTGCTCTTCTATATTTAAAAAAGAAACAGCATCCGGCGCCAGGTTTCGATCCGAGGACTTTGCGGCCGCCGCGCGACGCTCTACCGACCAAGCCACGGACGCGACGGTGATATCAGTGTTAGTGACACGCCTTATATCTTTAACGCATTCAAACTACGTCGTCAGCGGCGTGCGTTGGCGACTCAGCGGCGTTATAGCGGCTTGATAACTGCGTGGTGTACACGTGATACTACAAACCCGATGGAAGAGATGGAAGAGAAGGCGGCGAGGCGGTGGGCTGCGGGGGCCGAGCGCAAGCGCCGCAAGCGGGCCGACAACCGTGCATTCGCACTTTCACATTCTCCCCATCGGGGAAATGCGGGGGAATTTTTTTATTAGTTATGTTCATACAACGATCGAGGATTCGAGGTTCAAAGCGAGACACCATTAGCAGACGACGCGCAACACAGCAGAAGGCGTGCAGAAGTTCAGATGAGGCGATGCGCCCGCTGAAAGCAAGTTCTAGCTCGTTGCGCATAGCGCTTGCCCGATGCTTCGTGCAGCCCACGGTAGGAGCCTCGGCCACGCGTTCGCGTGTTTAACCTTGTTTACCCACTGTACAGTCGGTCACAAATTAAATCTGATCAAGGGAGCGGTGCGTGATAACTATCGGCGTGACGCCTTCCGGCCAAGCGCCTGTGGTCGCTATAGCTGAGGGCGCAAGCGTGTTCCAGTCCAGTCAAGGTATGTCAGTTTTCTCGACCGCGGCCGCAGCGCTTCGTTTCTCTTGAGCGTGGCACCCGGCCGCACGGTGGGTCATGTTCCAAGCGTGCGACACGGATTTTTCGGCGGGCGATAGCACGTGGCATCCGCTTACGCGCGCAACCGCGCCGCTGATCTTTGCGATATGTTGTCGGGCGCTCCTTTTATTGCCATCTTATTGGTTGAACATGGAACTGGCGTTCCAGCATGTCCGCGATAAAGATTCAACGCTCCCAAGTACTGAGACGTCGTAAATACGACTCTTCGGCCCTGCGTCCTGGACGGCCCATTCGAGGACGGTGTTTCCTTTTAGTGCAAAACCGGATATGTCTAACCCCCCGTAGTCATTCCGGTGGCATCGATTTACTCGGCGCTGCTTCCGAGCTACTCCTCACTACCGCTGACACCTCTTTCACAATTATTTTCCCCTCGCCTCCACTGATGCCCCTTTGGCAAGTTGCGCAGCCCCCAGTTAACGGCGGTAGTGCGTTTATCAGATGATTGCGAAAAATAAACATAAGCACGGATGGGCGTAAAAAATGCACTCTTGATCACTACACCCCCAAATATAAAATTTGTGCGCAGCGCGAGATGCAGTCTTCTGAGTCACGGCGTATTTCTGCGGCGTCTCAAGAAGTGTTCGCGTGATCAGCTAACAAACGAAGGCGTTCACTACTCTGCTCCTACCTCGCATTGCGCCTCCGCTGTCGGACAGTATGTTGCAAATCGTGTTTGAAGCTCCCGCGCAAATGTCACGTGGTTCCGATTAGCCCTGCCCAAGGGAGCAGCGAGTATGTTGTTGCATATCGTGGTTGAGAGAAAGAGAGACTAAACTTTATTAAACTGAGCTTGTCTTTACCGTGAGAAGTTGGTGGTCGTTGTTATCAGCCCAACGACGACCGAGGCGGCCCTTGCGATCAGGGAGGTCTCTACCTCCCTGTCGTGGGATGCCAGTGCTTCTTTCCACTGCTCAGCTGTGGTTATTCGGTGATAGGGGTTTTAAAGGCAGGACCACAGAATGTGGGGTAGGGTGGCTGGGCTGTGCAAAGGGTGCAGTTCGGGGATGGGACTTGTGTTGGGTGGATTAGGTGCAGACGGGTTGGGTGTGGCTATGTGTTTGTTTTTATGAGTCTCCTGTCTTGCTCTTCGGCTGTTGTGAGTTCCGGGTGTGGGGGTGCTAGCTTTCGGCGGCAGATGCGGCAATGTTCCGTAATATCGGTATAGTTAAGGAGACGGTCTCTGGATGACCTTGCCCCGTGGGATGGTGTAAGGTCCATTTATAAGATCAGCGGCCAGGCGCCCGGGCTGCGCGTGAGAACCCGCCACTCTGTCTGGGGGCCCAGCACGGTGGACTCTACGCCGCAGTCGTCGCCAATTTGTCACGGCGCGCACGGGAGACGGATTGTCTGGCTCACCGAATACCACAGGGATAATCCCCCATTGGGAAAGCAGATGGCGCCGCCGGGTTCCGAGAACCGTCGACGTGACGGGCGGAGGTGGTGGGATTACCGGCGTCGCGCCGCACGAGACACCATTGTTAACGGGCCCCGGCCGGCACAGTGCACTGTCGCCGCCTTTCCCTCTCACCCCACGGGGTCGCGCGCGCCTGCTCGTCCGCGAGCGTGCCCTTGACCCATAGATGACGGCACCTGATTGAATATTCTGTAGCGCGCTGAGTGACAGCTGCCTACGTGAATTTGGGCACTCCCTTACGCGTGTACGAACGCTACAGGGGCGTTCCCTAGGGAGGGTTATCTCGAGGTGTTATAAGCCGAACTTGGCCGTTGGAAATCGTTTCTCGTCTGAGCGCCGAGCTGGGCAGTTCCCGGCGGGACAAGGAGCCTCGACCGTTAAAGCTAGATTGGGATTTGCGAGCCGCCTAGGCTAGAGGGTAAGATCGCGTCGGAGGTTTAGGGTACAGCGCCGTACCGGGCAACTAGACGGATCTTGCGGCGAGACAGAGTCTCGGCTGTCGTTTCTTGGAGCGGTTTGTGTACGCTCCGAGAATAGGACAGTTAGACGAAGTTGAGAAGCTCAAGTGATTTGTGCGTACTCGGAGCTAGCATCTAGCTGAAGTTTTTTTTCCTTTTTCTGCTCATGTACCCAGTTTTCCTACTGTAAATAGCTGTATTTCATTTAATCAACCTCAATGCCTCGAATTCGTCAATTCGACCGCCATCTCCAAGAACTTCAACACCATCGCCCTGCCAGCGTCCTGCCAAATCAACCGGAGCTAGGCGATCGGATTCCTGATCGACACCGGACTTCGGGGAAATGAACCACAACCATCGTTTCTGATGGGTCGGGCGCCACTCCAGCTCGGAGAGTAAGATCTCGAGCTTGAGAGTGTGCGGTTTCGTTCCCTTCCTGTTTGCACATACAAGCGATTCGCTTGTATGTGCAATCCTAGTATTCTGATTGTTTTAACTATGGGTATCTGATGTTGTTGAATGTGAAGTGAAATCTGTGCAGGTGTTTTCTCTTTCTTTCTTTTGGGCGGTATCAGGAGTAATTCTGACTTGTAAGGTGAGTAGGTTAATCCTGCTTCGTTTGCAGCTTTTGAAACTGCCTCTACTCCCCGCACGGGGCACCTTGAGCAGTCTTGGTGACGGTACTGGCGATACCGAAGACCCCGAGCCCCAACAGTGGCAATGTGTTTATCCAACAGTGGCAATGTGTTTATAGCTGGAGGGTTAGAAACCACGAACGGTGGCCGTCGGAGCCCAGGTCAAGCTCCGGCGGATGGGCTCTCTGTCTGTTCACCAGGCAGGGAGCTCCGGGACCTCTTTGACTACCAGGGTAAGGTCAAAAAAGAAAGGACCCCCGTCTCCCTGCTTTCCAATGTATCATACGGCATTTTCCAAACCCCCCCTCAAACGTGACCGGCCCCCCAAAAAGGGCCGCACCGAAGTTTTTCCCACCTCTTTCAACGACTGTCTTGTCAACAACCGTGAATAACTATGCTCGTTTTCTTGTGATTGAGTCAGTTGACTCAGCAAGACCTGTCGCTTCCATGTCCGTATTCTTGATCTCGAAATTTCTTCAAAGCACCATAGGTGGCAAATATCAAGTAAAAAGCTCAGGACCGGAGAAATCCTTGTAGAACTCAATGCCGAACAACAAGCCCGCACTCTTCTTGCACAAACCCGCATCCATGATCTGGAGATCAGGGTCACGCCACACAGGAGCCTAAACAGCTCCCAGGGTGTGATTTCTGAGACAGATCTCCTGACTAAACAGATGCCGACCTTCTCGAAGGTTTAAAGGATCAGATAATCCCCACCAAACACATCATCCTCACCTTTGACCGCTCAGCACTTCCACAATATATAAATGCAGGCTTCATCCAATGCTCCATTCGTCCTTACATTCCGAGCCCGCGCCGCTGCTTCAAGTGCCAGCGGTTCGGGCACGGTACAAACTCTTGCCGTGGCCGAACGACTTGTGCAAAATGCGCCGCGTACGATCACCCCAGCGACAACTACCCTTCCGACACCCTCACGCGTGTGAACTGCGGGGGGCCGCATGCAGCGTACTCCCGCAAATGTGAAAAATTTCAAACAGAGAAAAAGATCATCAACCTCAAGATAACTGAGAACATCACCTTCCCAGAGGCGCGAGACAGGTTCGCCTCTTTCCCCCTGGGGAGGTACGCCGACGAAGCTCGCCGGGTAGCGGAGCGGCGTCTGGTGCCCACACGAACCCAGTTCAGTGAGTCTGACCTGGTCCCACCCCCGCCCCCCGCTGGGTTGCCTCACGCAGCTCAACCCGGCACCACGCCGCTTGCTGAGGCAGCAGCGGTTGTGGTGCAAACCACTTCTGTTGGGACCGGTGCCCCTCCCGCCTCCGCCTCCCTGTCCTCCAGTGCGCTGGAGGTTACCGAGGTGATGGATACCGCGGGCCCCGCATCGGCTCCTACCGCCACCGCACCGCCCGTGCCACTGTTGGCGTCCCCGACGCCCGCGGAGGTGGCGGCTCAAACGAAGGGCTCCCGAAGGGGGGCCAAGTCCGGGGGGCCGGGTCCGTCGGGCACCCCTCGGACATCCGACGACGAGATGGATGTCGAGCCGTTCCTGCCTGCAACGCAGCGCAAGGAGCGGCCTCCGATGCCCAAGCCAGCAGCAGAAAGGCCCAAAAAGCCAAATCCTAGAGTAACAGCCCCGAAAGACACATGAACACACATACACACAGACTTCAGTAGCTTCTAAATCTCCATAATGGGAAGAGAAAATATTACTAAATGGAACTGTAGAGGCCTCATTAAAAATCTTGATGATGTGCATGAGATATTGCATTCGAACCAGCCAAGTGTGATGTGTCTTCAGGAGACGCATTTGAACCCCAATCACACAAATTTCCTAAATAGGTACATGGTATTCAGACAGGATAGGGTTGGCTGCACACACTCTTCGGGCGGTGTAGCCATAATAGCCCGCAAATCCCTAGCATGCCACCCTATCACTCTCAACACCGTCCTTGAGGCTGTAGCAATACGCACAATAATTTTTAATAGGTTGATAACGGTATGCTCAATTTACATTCTTCCTGATTATGCACTTTCCAGCTCTGACTTCAAGGCGCTGGTCGACCAGCTGCCCGAACCGTACATCCTAACAGGCGACCTTAATGCACACAACTCTCTTTGGGGCTCCTCCAGAACGGATGCCCGAGGTCGCCTGATAGAGAAATGTCTTACATATTCAGGAGCATGCCTTTTCAACTAAAAGCAGCCTACATACCATAACTTAGGACATAATACATACTCACATCTCGACTTGGCTATTGGTTCTGCAATTCTCTTTCCATGTCTTGAGTGGGGCGTGGGCACTGACCCATATGGTAGTGACCATTTCCCCACTTCCCTAACATATATAGGTAAAGGCTCATGCAGTCCATCTTCCCATAACAGGTTTAATGAATCAAAAGCAAACTGGAGTATATTCACAGAAACATCTAAACTACACCACACAACCATAGAACACCTACACGTGGAGGAAGCATCCCAACTCATCACGGCACACATCCACGACGCTGCCGAAAAGTCCATTACCCACTCCTCCAGCGCTCCGCGCAACCAAAGGAGGCCGTGGCGAAATGAGGACTGTAGGCGGGCGTGAGAGGCCCAGAACAAGGCGTGGGGTGTCCTTCGCCGGTATGCCACATCAGATAATCTGATTTCGTTTAAACGGGCCAAGGCTTTTGGGAAGCGAGTGCACCGTGAGGCGAAATGGGAGAGTTGGCGCACCTTCCTCACTTCCATCAACTCATACACTGACACGCGAAAAGTATGGACACGAATACATAAACTAAAAAGACAACAGACACACAGCCTGCCCCTGGTTAGTACAACAGGGGACACACTGGAAGACCAGGCTAACACACTCGCACAACACTTCCAACATGTGTCCAGTTCAGCGCACTACACCAACACTTTCATAAAACACAAAACATCCTGTGAGAAGAAGTCCTTGCGAGACAGTAATAAGTCTACCTCATCTTATAACACCCCCTTCTCACTGCATGAGCTGAAGATCGCACTTAGTACTTGTAAACATTCAGCTCCAGGCGCAGACAACATTACATACACTATGATTCAACACTTGCACACAGACACACTTGAAACCGTCCTTCACCTCTACAACAAATATTTCTTTCGGGGCACCTCCCAGGGTCATGGAGGGAGGCCATCGTAGTGGCCGTTCTGAAAGAAGGGAAGGACCCTTCCTCTCCCGCAAGTTATCGGCCCATCGCCCTCACAAGCTGCCTGTGTAAGCTGTTCGAGAAGATGATCAATAGGAGACTCATGTACTTCTTAGAGTACAATGGTCTTCTCGACAGCTGCCAGGCTGGCTTCAGGGCTGGGAGATCCACCAATGATCAACTGGTAGCATTGAAAACATATCTAAAAGATGCCTTCATTCATAAGCAGTATTGTATAACAGTCTTCTTCGGTATGGAGAAGGCCTATGACACGGCCTGGCGGTACGGCATCTTGTGTGACCTCAAGTCGTTTGGTGTTTCCGGCAACATGCTGAACACGCTCAGTAGCTACATGTCGGAAAGGACCTTTCGAGTGAGGGTTAGCAGTGCCCTTTGGAATGTATACGTGCTGGAAAATGGCGTCCCTCAAGGCGGTGTCTTGAGCTGCACACTGTTTATTGTTAAGATGAACTCACTTCGGAAGGCATTGCCACCAACCATTTCCTGTTCTATATATGTAGATGACATTCAAATATCTTTTAAGTCCTGTAACTTTTCAGTTTGTGAACGCCAAGTCCAGCTTGGGGTGAACCAACTTGCTGGCTGGGCGGACACAAACGGTTTTAAACTGAACCCTGGAAAGAGTACCTGTGTTGTGTTCTCCCGCAAGCGCGGGATTAAGGCAGACCCGGAGATCACCCTTCATCGCGCTTCTATCCCTGTAAAAAAGAAGCACAAGTTTTTAGGTGTCATATTTGATGAAAAACTCACGTTCATTCCACACATCAAATAACTTAAACATAAATGCCTGAAATCACTAAACATTCTCAAAGTCCTCTCCCACCAGTCCTCTGGTGCAGACAAAGAACTCCTCCTTCGCATTTTTACCGCCTTAGTCGGGTCTCGGCTAGACTACGGTAGTGTTGTGTATGGGTCGGCATCAAAAACAGCACTAAAAATGCTTGACCCAGTTCTCCATTTGGACCCGCGCCTTGCGTGTGGTGTTTTCCGCACTAGCCCGGCCCAGAGTCTGTACGCTGAAAGTAACAAATGTTGCCTGGAACATCAACGAATGTACATAGATTTATTATATGCTTTTAAGGTCTCATCATTCAAAAGCCATCCTTTTAAACCTGTCCTCAACGATACATCTACAACCAAGCTATTTTCAAATCGTCCATCTGTTCCTTTGACCTACTCTCTGAGGGTGAGAGAGGAAGCTTCAGGCATTTCCGTTGGGTTTTCAGATGTCTGTACATCATCATCATTTTCTGACGTTATACCACCATGGCAACTGCAGCCTGTTTGTTGTGATGTTTCTTTTATGAAAATAGATAAAAACAGGGTTCCGAGAGCTGCGATTCTGCAGCATTTCTTGTCGCTTCAGGATAAATATAAATGTGCCGAATTCTATAGCGATGCCTCGAAAACTTCAACTACAGTGTCGTGCGCCGCTCATGGTCCCAACTTTATTGCTTGCAGAACCATGAGTGTACACACCACTATCTTCTCTGCAGAAGCATATGGCATTTTACTCATCGTTCAGCACATTCTTAAAAAAACAAATTCCTAAGTCCGTCATCTTCACAGACTCTTTGAGCGTTGTGCGTGCATTGTCTTCACACAGACCCAGGAAAAACCACATTGTCAATGTTGCCTTTAATTTCATAATGTGTGTATATGCAAATAGTTTTCAACTAATTCTGTGCTGGGTTCCGGGCCATGCTGGAATCGCGGGAAATGAGACCGCAGATGAAATGGCCGCCACTGCTGCACTTGCAAACACAGTGGACATGACAATACCCTACACTGACCTCAAGCCACACATCCGACAACACCTACGCAAAACATGGCAAGCCGACTGGAGAAGTTACACATAATATAGCCACACTTAGGACAATACACTAGTGACTCACACAACAGATTCATCGAAGTTGCCCTAGCTAGATTACGGATAGGCCACACACACACGACACACTCCCATCTGCTCACTGGATCTCCAAGACCCCTGTGTAGCAGGTGTTGGGAGGGCCTATCCGTACTTCACATCCTCATTACATGCAAAGCACTCCAGACAACAAGACGCAAGCACTTCCCTCAACTCTACAGACAACACATTCCACTACACCCAGCACTCTTTCTAGCGGATGATCCCGTGATTCCTGTGCAACGCACTTTTAAATTTCTCAGTGACATCAAGTTTTTACATATCATTTCCTATCACGCGTAGTTTTTTAAAGCTTTATTTCATGCCACGCACCATCACAACCTGGCCCTTTACACCAGCCATCCTCACTGTCTTTTATTGATTTTACTTTTGTTCTTGCTTACTGATTTCAGGGTCTACGTTCTCACCTCTCATATTTAACCACTGTTTTGGCGCTCTTTGCCCCTGTTGGCCTTGCGCCATTAACATCCAACCATCATCATCATGAAACTGCCTCTACTCCTTTTTGAAGGGTGTGTTCTATGTGGTTGTAGCTGCCTCCATGTATCCACAATATAATATCATCCGCGTATAAAGTGTATTTCAGTGTGGGCATTCTGTTTATTTTTTTTGCGATGTTTAGTAGTGCTAAGTTAAAGAGGAGTGGTGACAGCACATCCCCTTGTGGGGTACCCTTAGCCGGTAGTGTTATGGTGTGTGACTGCACATCTCCTACTGATATTGTTGCTGTTCTATTTGAGAGGAAATTTTGAATGTATCTGTAAGTTCTTTGTCCAGGGTTTGGTGCTTGTAAGTTGTTTAGAATAGCTGAGTGTCTAACGTTGTCGAACGCTTTGTGGAGGTCTAGGGCTAGGATTGCTGCTGTGTCAAAGGGATTTGCTGGGGTGATTATATCGTATTTAAGTTGCAGTAGTATATCTTGTGTGGAGAGTCCCGGTTGAAAACCTATCATGGTCGGTGGTATGATTTGGAATCTGCTTAAGTGCTGTGTCAATCTCGCATGTATTATCTGCTCTAATAGCATGCCCAGGCATGACGTTAGAGATATTGGTCTTAGGTTCTCGATTTTGAGGGATTTTCCTGGTTTTGGTATAAACGTGACCTTTGCATGTTTCCATTCCTGGGGTAGTGTTTCTGTGGGCCAATACGCGTTAAAAAGGGCTGTGAGGGTTGTTATTGAAGTGTCGTCTACGTTTCTGAGGATTTTATTAGTAATTTTGTCTGGTCCCGGTGCGGACTGTGTGCGTAGTTTGTGCAAGGCTCCTCTTAGTTCCGATTCAGTTATTTATTTGTATAGTTCGTGGGTCACTCCTCCTCTGTAAGGGTGGATTGGGTCCGGTGATGTTTCTGGGAAGTATGTATCTTTGATTTGGCTGATGAGATCTTCCTTTCCTCCTTTATGGCTTTGTACTAGGTGTCTTATTCGGTTTGTTGTTTCTCATTTAGTGTTGTTGGGGTCAATGAGGTGTTTCAATAACTGCCATGTTCTTTTCATGCCCAGGTTTCCTTGCATTTGGTTGCATATGTCATCCCACTGGGTTTGTGCTAGTTGAGCTGTGTACTTTTGTATTGTTTCGCCCAGCTTTGCTAGTTTCCTGCGTAGGCAATGATTGAGTTTATTTTTACGCTATCTTTTTTGGATGCTGTGATATGCTTCTCTAAGGCGTAGGAGATGGGGGTCCATTATCTCATCCGGGAGAGTTTCATCTGGCGTTTTCGCATGTAGCTTCACATCCTCTAGTAATTGCTGTGTCCATCTCTCTAGGGATGTCGTTTCTTGTGATTCTTGTTGGTTTTGTCTATGAAGTCTGAATTTTGGCCAGTTTATTGTTTGCTGATTTGCGTAGTTGTCTTAGCTTATTACCTATGGGTATTGTTATTTGTGTTATGTAGTGGTCACTGTTTAATGTGTGTTCTTTAACTTGCTACGTTGCTTGTTTTATGCCATGGGTGAAGGTGAGATCGGGTGTAGTGTCTCTCTGTACGCTGTTTCCTATTCTGGTGGGTGTCTGGGGGTAATTTTCAAGTGTAAAATATAGCTGTTGTATCTGTTCCATAGGTTTCTCCCTTTTGCTGTGTCTGTGGGGTAACCCAAGGCTCGATGTGGTGCGTTGTAGTTGCCAGTTATAATTACAGGTTGTGACCCCGCTGCATTTTTAGCTAGTGTGAAGAGGTTCTTAAAATTTTGGTGGTGCGCTTTTTGTGGGCTGTATACGTTGAGTATGTGGAGCGTGTCTTCTTGTTTTTGGGTCGGATTAATTGTAACAAAGTCGTGTTTGACGTCGGTGTTTTCGAACTGGCCTCTTACTGCTTGGATGTTGCAGTGTACCAGTGTTTCAGTGAGTGGGCTGTTCCTGTTTTGGAATGATCTGTACCCAGGGAGCGAGACCGTTTTGCCTGTTTCATGTAGCATTATAATCTGGGGAGGGGATTGCAGAGCTTGGATGAGTAACTGTAGGCTCTGCTTTTTTTTAGAGTATCCTCGGCAATTCCATTGCCATAGCGTTATACTCTTTTTAGGGTTGGCCATTAAGAGCAGTGAATGACCTGTGATGGTGGCCGATTACTGGTTGGATGGTTTCGAGTACTCGTTTAATGCCTTCGCGTAGTCTGTTTCGGAGTGCCTCAAGGCTGGCACTAAAGGTGCTGCAGGTTGATTTAAATTCTACCTTCTGCTCGCGCAGTGTTTTGCGGATGTTGCTTGAGCTCTTCTCAACAACGGTAATTCGATGGTCAAGTGACTGTTCGGGTTCGTTAGGGAGTGGATCCGCCACTTTGCGTTTTTGCGCGGGAGGGAGATCTGTGTCCATTTGTGCGTCTGGTTAATCATTTGTAGCTTTAAGAGTTATTTCATTTCTTAGGGCTTGACTTTCTGCACGGAGTGCCTGTATTTTCTGGGTGAGTTCTTAGAGGAACTCAGGGGGTATTGTGGTTGGTGGTGATGGTGGGGGTGGTGGGGGTGGCGCGGGTGGTGGGGATGTAACTTTGAGGGCTAGCAGTAGAAAGAAGAAACTGTGTGTCTCACCTTCGGTTCGCCGTTAGGTCTGCTTGCTGTTCGTTGGGTGTTGCTTGCTTGGTTATTCATTGCACTTTTGGTCCCGCTGTCATTTAAGGGTTGGCTGACACTCTTTGATGAGGGGTTTGAGGGCGAGTCCTTGAGCACTTGAGCATATGTTATGCGTCGGTGTGGTTGAAAACGTTGCGGACAGTCCGTCGTCCTTGTCGGGCGGTTTCCGTCGCACAGAATGCAGTTTGGGGTGCCCGTGTGGTCTTTGGCGGGATTCCGTGTTCTGCAGATACTGCAGCGGCTTGAGGGTTTCTGATTAGGACAAACATCCTGTCTGTGACCGACTTGCCAGCAGGCGAGGCATGCTTCAGTTTCACGTCGGTATGGCTTACAGCGGTAGGTCGTCGATCTGTACCGCACCCAATAAGGGACTCGGTTTCCATTAAATAGGATTTCTGCCATATTCGATGTTACGAGGCTCTTCACAGCCATAATGGAGAGCTCTGGGTTGTAGTTGAAAATGCTACTTTGGATTTCTTCATGGGTACCCGTTTCGGGGATATTGAAAATTATCCCTGCCGTTGTGTTCGAAGGAGCCGCCACATGCGCAGCAATCATGAAGGTGTTGCCGCCTACCTGAATGGCTTTGATGTCGGCGTAGCGCTGAGCTCGTTCTTCTGAGGGAGTGCTGACGATTAAATAGTTCGGTGTAGGTCGAATATGTAGCTGATCTTGAGGGTTTTGGGCTATTTGGGCTGCTTGAAGCACCGTGTCCGCTATTGCTACCGGCATAACTTTGCGAAGATCCAGTCCTCCCCGTGGTCGGAGCACTATCTTGATGTCGTCGGGCTGCAGCGGCGCGGCCGGAGGGCCCCGGCGCGGCGGCTTCTGCAAGCGGCGATTTTCCACGGTTGAATTCTTTGCAGGTTCTTGAAGACTTGTGTGCTGCGCACAGTCTTCCAATCCTCGTGAAGGAATTCTTCCGCGTTGATTGGCTCACCATCGACGGCGATTGCCTCCATGTTGGTAGCGCTGCGCTGAGGCTCGGCGAGGCAAGGGCGGGCGCGTCCTAGGCGTTAAGCGTAACCCCGGCGTGGTCTTCGGTCGATCGGCACGAGAGGTGTAGGGAACCACCAGAGTGGATACTTGGGGTGGTCCTGACACCTTCCGACGTCTCTGGATGCTAAGTCAGATGGATGGGCCTGAAAGTTTCGGCTCAGCGCATGAAACTCGGCGGAGCCCATACGAGGCACGTCCGAACAGATCGAGCGATCGGAGCGTCCCCCTCGATCGTGGTTGAAGCTCTCGCGCAAGCGCCACGTTGTTTCGATTAGCGGAGAATGAACAGCGTCTGGGAAAAGTGTCAGGGGGAGGTCGTTCCTTGCTGGGGACGCATGAGACATGTATGATGGAAATGTAGTGAGAGAGATGACGCCGTGACCGCACGTTTCGTACTTCACTTCACCCATCGCTGGACGCTCCTCTCTGTTCTCTTTTTTTCGTCACTGCTGCGTTCGCTCATTAGGTTACGCTGACATAAACAGACGCCGCTCCCGCGAAGCCCAGGGCTGCCAAAGGGCTGCCCCCTGAAACAACCGAAACCCGGCGTCGCCTTTTCCACTCACAGTCACTTCGCCAAGTAGCTGCGAATCCCTCCCGGTAGAAGAGAACCTTCCCCCCCTTAGAACGCCGGCTTGAGCCCATATTTCTTTTTCATCTTTCAAGGCCTTGCGAGTGACATTTTCGCCTGTGTCTTTCACGCCTAAGTATGCGCCATCACCGGTTTCCGGCTTATGCGTGCATGGTTTGCGGGTAGAAAAGGGGGCGTGCACGACCAGCTAGGCTTCATGCCACTACCAATGAAAAGCCGGTTGTGCTGGTGCGAGATTTCGATGTCGAAATTACATGGCTCAATGTGGTTAGTCAGCTGTCCTCCTTAATTGAGTGGTTCGGGTGTGGGCGTATGTGTTGCACAGACATCTTACACACAGTGAGATGCATACAAGTGGGAACAAAACGGACAGCCACGTTTTTGTACGCGAGAATAGAGCTCTAGGGCTTCAAGGTTTTAAATCGTTATGGGGCAGATGCATACCGTTTGTTTGGATGAAGAAGAGCAAGAATTGAAGCGTTGGCGCGAACACCGGCGCGAACGGGCGCAAAAACAACGGAAAGCTGCTGGCGCAGCCGTTACCACCTCAAGTTTATCTCATCGAGTAGCGGCGAAGCCCTCCCGGGTGAACAGCAAATTTCCGCTTGGAACGCCTGCGTCAGCCAATATGACTTCTTCATTGGGTCTTCAGGAGATATTTTCGTCGGCGAATTTCACTTCTAAGTGCGCGCACTTGACCCGTTGCCGGTTTATGCGTGCACAGGTTTGCAGTGGAGAATAGTGGGAGGGAGAGGGGGGGCGTGCATGCACAGATATTGGTTTTATTCCTGTACTGATGGATAGTATGTCGGTTGTGCTGATGCGAGGTTTAAACGCGGACGATAAACGGCCCAGAGGGACCTGTCTGGAGTATTTAGTGGTAGAGCGGATTGGGATTATGTGTTAGGCTATGTTCAGACCACTGACGCAAAAGCCGTATCGGGATCTATGGACGTAAAAAAATGCCATGTGTTTGAGTTCGGGTGGTTGAGACGTGCAATAACGTCATTATTTAAAGTTATTACGACAGTTGCGGCAACAGACTGAACCCCTACTACACAAACAGGTAAGACGCTTACGATGCGGGAGGGACAACGGCAGTTTCATTTTATCTTCAAGCACAAAACTTGGATACTTATGAGGTTCATTCAGCTAATTCGGCTACGAAGTATGGTCCATCGCAAATTACGATAAACGGGTTTTGTTTTGTGCACTCCGTGGACTGCGTCCAATTCTACAGGTCATCCCTTTTCACAGAGTGGACGGGCACTAATTTTTTAACAAGGCTGAAGCCTCCACACAGCACAAGCAGTGAGCACTCTCCTGGAGGACCACGCCTGGTTTCAGATGCAGTGGCCTCCGTGCGGGGCAGACCCGAACCCCATCAAGAATATCTGCGGATAAATGAAAATGCACCTTGCCAAAAGAAATGACTGTGGCAGAATGCATTGCAGAGGAATGGAGAACGCCTTCGCTCCCGTCCAGAAGTTGTATAGTGTCCTTGCGAAGAGCTTCCCCCACGCACTAGCGAGGTAATAGACAATGACGGCAGTTTTGCACACATTTATTCTTCTTGTAGTAAACTACTCGCTGCATCACCTATTTATGAATGAAATAAACCATCCCAGTTGTTTTCAGTGCTTGATATCAACTACATGTCCGTCACATAACAACCAGCACTGGTTCGTTATCACAGACTTCCTTAAACACCACTTTTTTGTAGTCAGTGAGATGACAATAAAAGGAGCGCTCGGCAACATATCGCACAGATGAACGGTGCCGTTGGCACGTAAGCGCATGCCACACGCCATCGGCCGCCAGCAAAAATCGTGTCGCTCGCTCGGAGCGCCGCGCACGGCGCCGCCGTGTGCCACATTCAAGAGAAACGAAGCGTTGCGGCCAAGATCGAGAAACCCATGGAGAGACCTGACATGCATTTACTGGACTAAAACACACGCATGCGCCCTCAGCTATCTCGACAGCAGGCCCTCGGCCCAAAGGCGTCTCGCCGGTTGTTACCGGGCAATACTCCCTTAGTGCGGTTTATTTTGTGACCGACAGTACATGAGCTATTGCCGTTCCTAACTTGCCCCGAGTATAGCGCTTGTGCAAGAGTCGCGCTTTAGCATGAATATGTATGTTGACTGGCATCTTTGCTTTCAACTTTACCAATCCGAGCCTTGATCAACCAACTGTCTTTTGAAGGTTTTCAAGATCATATTTCCTTTATAAGACCGTGGCATATCAAAGCTAAGGGTTTTATTTTGTTCAAGCGCATGCAGAAGCGAAGAGAGTCCAGTACGTGCATGTTTATTCAGCTGCGACGGATTCCGTTTGCTCGAGCAGTCAAAGCAAGCACTCCACACTTCATACGCAGGGGGGGCGTATTGCTCGTACATGTCGCGACAAATACTGGCAGTCGAGAACGAACAGCCGTGCACAGAAGGCGATGGTGCACGAACCATGAAGGAATACAAACGTTAGGAGACGGCTGCACTGGAGAAATGTGAATCTTCGTCATAAAGAGTAAAGTGGGCCTCGGGGCGTCACAGTGCCACGTGATGCCGCCGTGCGAGAGCGCGTCGGCTCTAACCGAACAAACGCCGGCATGAAACTACAAGAAAATTAAAATATTACGGGTCACGTGCTAGTGTTGACTCCAGCGGTTCGGGAAAGGGAAAGAGCAAAGGAGCGGCGTAAACGGACGTGGGCTTGCAAAGGCTGGCTGAATGTCCTCATGCCATCTCCCAACTCCTTTTTTGTAGCTTGAGCTACACTGGCTGAGGAGGTTGAGCGTTTCGCGTGGCTCTTGGAGAGCCGTGGTGCACAAGCGCGGCATGCGGCGGCCCGGTCCACTTGCTCATGTGAGCGGTGGCCTGAGGACGAGAGAGGCCTTCAGACAAGGGAGGGAGCGACCGAGTGGTCGGAAGGTTTGTCAGGTAGAGGAATTTGTCTGTGTCCTTTAACTCAGGATTCCAATGAATAGAGCTCTCAAACTGGCTCCAAAACTTGTGCCAGTTTCTACGATGGCCATCAAACTTCGTTAGCTCTATTCTCGGTAATTTCGTCCGTATCGGTACAGTCTCAGCAGCGTTGGCTCTAGTCGATAAATTTGAAGGGTGAGACTCACCGGTCGGATGGTTTTGGGAGCGGTAACGAAGCTCTGCCATGATCTTGACGACGCTGTCTTTGAACATTGTCACGAGAGAGGCCTTCAGACAAGGGATGGAGCGACCGAGCGGTCGGAAGGTTTAATGGCGACTTAAAAGAAGATGTAGCGCGAGCGCACGCCGATCGTGCAATGACGACAGGCTTCGATGATGGTGATGTCTTCGGTGCAACGCTGATGATGATAGATTCTACATCTTCCCCGGCCACGGATGCCAGGTGTCAGCCTGCTTCAAGCAAATTTAACTGCTGCACCGGTCTTTTCGTCACTAGTCCATTGGGGAGCCATAGTGTGCAAGCGCGAACTTTGTTGTCACGACCTGGGTGAAGTTGCTCGATGCGGGCGAGAGTCCAAAACAACCTTGGTGTGTCGTTTTCTTCGACTAGCACAACTGCTCCGGGCTGTAGCTTCTGGGTTGAAGGGTGACGTCTCTGGCCTTGAGAGCGCAGTTTGTTGAGGTATTCTTTCCTCCAACGCGTCCAAAATTCCTCTAAGTGTCTTCTCTTTTCTGCCACCTCCGTCTGAGGTTTGTGGACGTCGATCCATGGGTCAGGTCCTCTGTGTAAAAAGACGGGGGCAACGCTGTCAACCTTCTGCCGACGAGGAAGCACGCTGGTGTTAGAGGGCTAGGTTCCGCTACGTCGTTGTATACAAACGTCAGCGGGCAACAGTTGACGATCGCCCCAACTTCCGTGAGAACTGTAGATAGCTCCACAACATTCACTTGCTGTCGACCCAGCATCTTCTTTAGCGTGTTCTTGACAGAGCGGACGATCCTTTCATAAAATCCACCCCACCAAGGAGCCCTTTCGACAATGAACTTCCAGGAAATTGCAGAAGCGGAAAAATAGGCTTGCACGTCCGGGTGTTGAAGCGTCCTCCAAAGGTCGGCGAGCTCCCTGCAGGTTCTTTTGAATGCGCGCGCGTTGTCACTGTAGATGGTCTTGCACAATCCACGCCGTGAGACAAAGCGACGCATCGCGCATATGAAACTCTCTGCAGTCATATTTTCCACCAACTCGAGATGAAGAGCTCTAGTTGAAGCACACGAGAAAAGAGCGATGTAGCAACGGTTGTCCTGGGATGTATCTCTTGTGTACAGTGGTCCCGCGAAGTCTACACCACAGACGAGAAAGGGAGACGTTGCTGTTACGCGGTCTTGAGGAAGTGGCGCTTCATCTTGAACAAGAGGTCTTGAGTGGAAGCGTTTGCAAATTACGCAGGTGTTCAGGAGCTTCTTTATCAATTGACGTCCTCGAACAATCCAGCAACGTTCACGAAGCTGGACAAGCGTGTCGCGAAGTTCGGCGTGTCCAAGCTTTGCGTGTGCGTCGAGAACAAGAAGCTTTGCGTAATGAGATTGGTTGGGTATCAAAATAGGGTGCCCCGAGTCGTAAATCTCGAAACTGGCCTGTAGCCTCTCTACAACCCGAAGATGATTGTTCTCATGAAGAAACAAACGAGCGGTCTTCAGCGATGAGGTTGTAGGCAAGGGGAGGTTTTCTAAAAACCTCCCCTTGCCTACAACCTTGCCTACAACCTTGCCTTGCAGCACGGTGTTGCTGCGCGTCGCAGCAACACCGGGCTGTGCAAGCGCGGAACGGGGGGGGGGACGGTTCATTTGATGATCATGCGAGGGGTGGCCGGGTGTGAACTCGATGGCTCGTGCGTCGGAGCAACACCGGCGTGCTGCTGTGGAACCAGCTTAGTTCTGGGGCGATTGGTGACGCTGCACAGGAGCCGCTTGATAAATATTCTTATGTCACATAATGCGTATCCCGAGTCTGTGTCTTGAAGCAGCAGTAAGCATGTTAATCAAGCTAATCCTAGACAACCAGGAAAGCTAACAATAACCAGCTGAACCTTAGTTCACGCTACGTATATCAAAGCACAGGCGAGCAAGAGTCCTTCGAGCTAAGCCACTGCTTTTTTTTCTTCCATGGCCCCAACCACGGAGTAAGATAAAGAGGAGCGCCGACTGTGGCCCAGAAAAAACCATTTGCGAGGGACGATAATGTCCTCGCGCCGCCGGGCTCCTAGCTTTAACTTTGCTCTCTTCCTCATTTGCGCCCCTCTTGTCGTTGGGCCTCTGCACGTTGCTCTCCCCTTGCTCGCTTACCGCAGCGGCGTGTTTCCCTTCGCCGCGACACCTGTCTTCTAACCTGTCAAACTGTGCACGCATCTGACACACGCGCGAAAATCAAAATCACGGTGCGCGGCCTCAATGAGCGGCGGGGTAATCGCACACCGCCACATATGTGACTACTGCTTATTCTCCAACACGGAACGTTTAGTCTAGAATTATCAAGGCGGACTGAACAAGATCAACATAACCCAGGAGATCTAAGATGAAATCGTACGACGACGATTTCGGAAGAACCACACAAGAAATGAGCCACAGTAATATCGCAAACTGCAACATGCAGTCTAGCCTGATTCGGCTTACGGTAAAGCGGTGCAGCGAAAACTCGCTCTTTCTTGGTCGCCCGCTACCCTGCCGCACGCCTAATGATTTATGCTTCTGCACACAGGCAACGTTTATGTCCGCAGTCGAAATAGGCGCGCGGCAATGATGCATGCAGTTCCACACAAGAAATTCACGGCTGCCGCCTGGCCATGAATATGGAAAGGCGCTGTCAGCGTCATTACGCGAGCAAAGTATTTGGAACGCTATCTTTGCTTCAACCCGCGTCGTAACTTACTGCCTGATGTTCACTATCACTTTGCGTCCTGTAATTTTGGCGATGCCGCCAGCGCATACCGCCATATGCATTGCTGAGCAAAGTGTTCTGATTATCTGATTTGTGAAAATAAATTTGTTCTAGAAAAGAAAGCGAACCCGGATAATGATCTTATTTCTACATAAGAAGTGATTGTGTGTTTTATATAATTACATTTAATTTAAAATAATTTTAATAAATTATGCAAATTTGTAACATATGCTGAATGTACACCTGTCATATTATCTTATGTTAATAATGGCGCCATCGACGGAAGTCTACCCCCTGCATGCCGTATCTACGTGTCGTAATTAACAGCTGCACAAGCAGTTGAGGGGTCGCAAGTACTCAGAAATTTGAGAGGGAGGTGCAGAAGGCAAGTGGTGTGTCGAAAAAGGGTGGAACATATTGGTACTAAGTGGAGTTGTGATACGGAAATATTTCTCGAAGCGTCCCCCGCATGCCCCTGCCGTGGTTGTTTTTGGCAGTACTCACAACTAGCCTGAATAAATGAAATAAGCAGCTGTTCATGCAGTTCAAATCGTTAAGTTGATTAGAAACTCAGTGGTGCCTTCAAAGGCACCTAGCCCATCATCATTTTTCAAGCAGCACTCCGCGTTTTACTTGTGCTCTACACCAGGGAGCAAGTCGCTTTCAACTGTGTGGATATAATTCTCTAGAGCGCCGTGCGCTATACAGTAGCGTGGTATTCAGTACTAGCAGTACGCATAATTCAATGCCTGCTGTCGTATGCAGTCCAAAAGGAGAAGAAAAAAAAGCTCGGGGCTACATCCCCGCGTGATGCGAGCAGAGATACTGAAAAAATTCGGCATGTGAGCTCACGGTTTAGCATTCATTCCGATTTTGAGCCAGCAAGTTTAGTTTACAAGTGGCGAAAACGTGGAGGGCACTTTAGAATCGCTATTTGTTAGAACTAGTTGGCTTCTGTAATACATGCTGCACACAACAGAATTCCTATTCGCCAATTTACGGAATGCAGTTCCATTTCTGGCCCGAAGTGCGGAAAAGGAAGCGTTTATCTAGCGGTCAGACGTCTAAATGTGGTCGCTACATTTCGTATTCCCGTTCTGAAAACAAATCCTTAACGTACCTTCGCAGTATACAGCTTAATTTCATCGGGTACCGGTTAACCAGGAGGTGCTGTAGAACCAGTTAATCAGGCCCGCAACGGACGCAAAGCTGCGCCAAACGAACCGCCTCCGAAGCAGACGACAAATTCAGCCGGAATGCGCCTCGCCGTCGCGCCCGCGAACTGAGCAGCTCCGGAGTACGGGGATCGCTGCACCATTCGTAGCGCCATCTACATTGTGCTCCACGAGCGAGGGACATTAAGGGCCCGTTGGAGAGAGCGAAGTCGGCGCTCCTGTTTATCTTGCTCCATGGCCTCAACCGACATTCATGAATCGACGTTTGTGAAGGCTGAGCGGGCGGAACACATTCTGCGCATGCGCCTCCGTCGCCGGCTTGTGGGAAATCCCGTGTTCTTCGCAGTTAGTTAAGCTGTTTTTTATGTTTCTACTTAACTGCGCTTTGACTGCTGCGTCGTATGCAACGTTTGGTGATTGGATTTGCAGGGATCATTGTTCTTCTCTTGGTGCGGTTGCTGTGTTTTTAAAAAGTGTTTGCAGGTTTGAGTTCTGGCGTTGTCGCATTCCAGTGAGCTCATTTTTGTTTTTTTACGTCTCCCCTTTTCAAAGGAACGTCCGATGAAATCATCACTGTTGTCACGCCAGAGAGAGACCGATGCGAGAGACGCAGGGATATTCTAAAGGAGTTTATGGTCTTTTCACACTAATATTTGTTAATCACAATCAAACCGTAAATCATATATTCCAGTGTTTACTAGTGTGCGGAAGTGAATTTAATAGAATGTTTGGAGTGAATGTGTTTCGATTATTCTGAAGATTGTGTAACATACGAATGGAGTGCAGTGCGGCGCGTTGACTTTTATCGCGCATTGCGGTATTTCGTTGGACACAGATGTCTAGAGCGAGAATAAGAGGCACGTGATCGTCGTTTATCAGGCTGCTTGCATACCTAAAATAGGACAACAGAGAGATATTAGTGGCATCCAAACGAAGAGATATAAACCATTTCGCAGGAGTTTACAAGACGTCTTCTACACATATTCAGTACGACTCAAAATGAATTTGACAAATCTTTCCCTACTCTTAACCAGATTTTTTCCGCCTTTACAAAACCAGTTTTAGATTGTCCAGAAAAGGTTGAGCTAGCCGGACATTAGCAGAAATATCAGACGTTC
Organism: Haemaphysalis longicornis; assembly: GCA_013339765.2. Taxonomy (NCBI): domain Eukaryota; kingdom Metazoa; phylum Arthropoda; class Arachnida; order Ixodida; family Ixodidae; genus Haemaphysalis; species Haemaphysalis longicornis. Next base: position 97,930,160 of record CM023458.1, read on the forward strand.
TTGCCACGACGGGCGTCTTTTTCGAGTGGCTTTGTAGCCATTTGTTTTTCGTCTGCGATATGCGCAGCATACCCGTTTTGTATCCTTTTTGCGCTAGCTGCGTTTTGAAGGAATGGCTTGACAGAATAGTCGTAACCATCTTCTGCGCGGCAGATCCGTGACGCACCGGTCGCTACATGACGACAACGACGAAGGAGGGCGCTCCTCATGTGACGTATGCCCACGCGAAACTGTGGACAATGGCAGGTGGTTCCCGCGGGGCACGGGCTCACGTCCGCTCGTGGTTTTCTGTCTACGTCGAACGGATTTGTGTCTGCCTAAACTGCTCTGCTGTTAAAAGGTGCTGTGTGAGAAGACCATCGCCTTAGCGTTTGTGCACGCCCCGACCTCCAATCCAACGTTACCGTGCTCACCGACTCACAGACAGCCCGCCGACGGTTTGCATCGGGGAATATCACAGGCCCTGTGGCTACCATCGTCTAACAACGACCGCAACTGCCACAGGCCCGCATTATGTGGATCCCAGCCCATACATTCCTAAATGGGAATGAGGCGGCGCAAGCCAGTGCCCACGACCTTGCCCACCGGGCGTTCCCGGATGAAATAGAAGACGAGACACTTTGCGACCCTCTGGTTCTGCAACCCATCTCACAAAACTACTTCGATATCTTTCATCACTACCGCGCTTATCGCAGGGAATAACGGCCACACATTAATCCCTAGGTGTAGCTGATGTACACATTTGTTGAGGACTCCACTTAGCACAACCGCACCTTTCTCCATTGAATTTCTCTACAGCAAACTCCCCCCACCTATACTTATACCTATACCTAACAGCCTATACTTCTTAGCCAGCCCAATCACATCCCTCGGATTGGATGTGCCCTGCCAACCTCCGCCCCCCTCACCACCATCACAAACACCACACACCCTTGAGCATTGGGAGACGTAAGTGCGGTGTTGTCAGCTTCAAGACCAGGAGTTTCTTGTGACGCGTCCCCAGGCCGCCGCACCACCGCCTGGACTATTGGTTTAGGATGTCCACCTACCGCCAACGGTCGCACCAAATGCTATAACGAAAGAGGTTTTCCTATCCAACCAAAATGAGGAGGCCTACATCGTGACCCTAAGCTTGGCTAGCCTTAACAGTACATGCCCCATAGAAGACGATTCGGTCTCGCCGGTGCCGCCGCTTTCGCTTTTCGGGGTCCGGGGTGTGGTGAATATATGACCTTGTGACTCACGAAGACCATTCGAGCTCGATGCCGGACACGAGCCGCTGGTCGTGCCGCCGAAAGCCTATCGACGATCTTCCGCTGAAGAAACTTCTCACCCCCGAGTGCCCTCCCCCTTCCTCTTCCCAGCCAGTTGCACGTTATGCGATCTCCGACCGACTGCCCCAAACTACCCGCTCCATTTCCTTAGAGTAAAACAGAATCCCACCCCCCGCTTTCCGGGCCGTACGGCCGCGGCTTTGTTGACCTCATTGGGCCATTTTTCTTTCCCTCCTGTCGTCAAGCCCAAAACTGCACATGCGCGTGAGGAGCAGGCGCCAGTCCCAACCTCCGCCCCTCGCTGACGTCGCCTTCCCGGAACGAAGCTGTCTTTTCACAACCCACTCCACAGCAAGGATGAAGGAATGAAAATGAAAAAAAAAAATGGCTCAAATCCCCGCTGTGAAGGTGGTTGGAAAGCAAAGCTGTAAACGACCGCCATAAGAATTCCACATGCGTCGTCACTTGAATTCACACATGTGGCTCAAGAAAGAGTGAAACCAGAGATTCTGCCAGCCGAAACCTGGTATTCGCGGGGGCGCCGTCTCGAACACTGCAGCGTCGGCCACGGCCGGGCTCGAGCGGCTGACGCAGCTTCTGTAGCCCGGCCCTGCGTCGGAAAAAAGAAAACGCAGAGGAGCGTGTTTCGAAGGATGGCACAGCGGAAGCTAGCGATACTGACGTGCTAGCTCGTGCTACACCACCGCACGACACAAGCACAGACACCGAAACAATCCGGCATGTGAGGTTAGTGATTCCCATTTTTACAGATTTAAACTGAATATATTCGTAAGTTTGATGACTACGAGACATCTCACGGAAATTTTATAATCGCTATTTATTAGAATCAGTTTCTCCATTCACATTTTGTAATAGCTGTTAAAACACAACCGAAATGGTATTTACCAGTTTAGAAAACGTAGTCCCATTTGTGACAAGCAGTGCGCAAAGGGTGGTGTTTCTCCAGAGGCCGAATAACTGGTCTCTACATTTTGTTTCTCGCCCTGCAAACCAAGCCTTAACGTATCTTTGCCGTACGACCACTAAATTCCGTCGGCCCGGGTTACCCAGGACACGGCCGTGCCCAGGAGGTGTTGTCGAACAAGTTAATCAAGCTGTGCGAAGTAAGCCCGCAATGGACGCGAGCGCCAAAACAGGCCCAACAACGTCGCTACATCAGACGACAAAGGCGACGGAAGGGTTCCGCCGACGCGCCCGCCGGGTTGAGCATGGGGAACGCTGAGTCACAGGGCGGCCTCTCTCGCATCCACCGTGGTCCCACGTAATTCGCGCCAGCAGCGCCAAATCCTTCCCTAGTAGTACGTGACCTCTGAGAAACGTTGCATTAATCGCCATGGCAACGAGTGGCGAGGGGGGAAAGTGCGTTTGCTGACGTCGCGGACGCTGCTGACGTCATTTATCCCGCGGCAGCCAGGCCGTGCATGGAGTGAGGCCGTGCCGCCGCGCGCCGGCCCCTGAAACCGACGCTCGTCCAACTTTCGCGTCTGCCGCCGGTCGCTGCCTCATGGGCGGCAATGGTACCAGGCGCGAAAGTTGGACGAGCGGCGCCGATGACTCGAAATGGCCGCCGCCCGTCTTTTGTTATGTGTGCAGTAACGTGTTTAATAATTGAACGAAGAAAACATGTAGGTAATAGTACGTTTTCTGGTGTCGAATTGTTGTCTTTGTGGCGATAATAATTGGAGTGCTACACAAACATTATTTTTGCTATGCATTTATTCAAAATTCATATGAGGACTTCTTTGATTCGAAGTCGTGAAAACACATGTACTACACCCATATATTGCACATACATTTTATGTACACAGTATTGGACTAAGCAAAAATATGACATATGCAAATTTAGGCATACAAAAAAACGTGCTACATACACATTTACAATAACACGGTCAGGCGGGCTAGTTGGTATTCTGAATTCATGGCTGTAACTTTTGCGCAACTTTACACGGTGACAGGTACAGGTCTTCGAGTCCCTTTTTGTATCGGTCTCCGTCTAAAGTTGCGCAAAAGTTACAGCCATGAATACACATTTAGGTACACAATACTTGATTACGAAAGAAGAACTTCGAAAGTTCTATTTCCCTACACAGATTTTTTTTTCGCGCACACCTCGGCGGGAGAAGAAAGAACTTGAAAGTTCCACTCAATGTATACTATTTCTTGGGCTCACCTCGAGACAGGAATGTTCTTTAGACATTAAAAAAATTCGTTTCAGTTCAGAGACACAATAATTGGGAATCTATATGTTAAAAGAAAGCACGCACACGTATGCTTCAAGCCCTGCCTTTCGGGCGAGTTAACGCAAACTCTGAAAGAAAGCGTTGACCCGCCCATTAACCTGCATACACTTCCGAGAAATCATGTTCACACCAACAAAATGCAGCCATAAAAAACTGTTGCAACACAACGACCGCACTGTAGACACTCTTTGCTGGATTATATCTACGTACAAAAACAATGCCCAACCATGTGCACGTCGTAGAACACAGAACACAAATCGAACGCACCCGTCTTTTCTTTTAATGGGCGTGAATTAACAGTCTGCTTACCAGGGGGGGAGGGAAGGCGGGGGGGGGGGGGGGAAGACACCCAGAAAAAAAAGAAGCTTTCCTGTATTTTAAGCCGCAGATATCGGCCAGGTTGTTACAAGCTACCCTCTAACTCGTGTCTGGGCAGCGCCTCTTATCTCATCCTGTCCGATACGGCATGACCATTCTAACTTCAGAACTATGGAACACCAAACCCATTCGCGATAAGATGACAAGGCGCGGGCGCGCAGTTTAGATTGAACAGCAAAGCCGGCAATGCTACTTGGTTTTATTTATTTTTTTAATGAGCGAAACGCTTGCAATGGCGGCTGCAGTCAACGCATGTATTTCGGTTTGGCCTTCCACTGCTTCATGTGAAAATCGACTTGCATTGAACACCGCGGAGTTACGTCAGATTTTTCGGAGCTCTGAAGCAACGCTTGGCAGTAGTTTCGCCGCAAACATACGTTTTGGAGCAAGACGGGGGAGGAAAAAATGCTTAGGGCGCAGCACCTCCACGCCATCAATCGATGTGGTAGTATGTACGCCATGAAAGGCAAGAAGCGCGTACAGTTGAGCTTGCCTTCTTTGTGAGCAGGTGCGTCGTGATGACATTGGATGGATTGAGGAGAGTCACCGGAGGAAACGTCCAATGAAGTCGCAAACCGTCCTCGACTTGGGGCCCAAACCTAGACTCATACCTGCTGCACGAAACAACAAAAAATACCTTGATAAGTATACTGAATCGACGTTCCAGCAGTTACTAAGGCAAATCAAAAAACGGCAATGCCACCACAAATTGATCTTGCGAGCAAGTGTGTGCGTGCCAAAGACGCGTTTACTTCTACTAAAACTTTGCGTACCTGCACAGCTGGGATATATTTGCACATTATTTTTCCCCTCCAAGACGAGTGACATGTCTCATTAACTTCACGTTACATGCGCGAATTATTTTGAAAACAGAAGAGTGCAATCAGTCGGCTTTTAAGGAATTCACTATAACTTGTACAAAGCTAATTTGCTTACCTGTCGTCTTTGGAGAAGGCGAGAAACTTGGTCGAACTGTACCGCCCTGTGTTGCTGCACCACAGAGCTGCGCAGGAGTGGTAACCTCCTTCCTCCGCTGCCCCATATTTAGAATACATTCGAATGTATTTTATAATGCAGCGAAACTTTCCGCCCGTGGAAGCGTTTAGGAACCCGCGCAACCCTTCGCACGCCGGCTCGCTCACGCACGCACCGAACTGGCCCGCCGTGCGCGCCGAGAGAAAAAAAAAAAATATTGGCGCCGGTGAGCTGTTGCGCATGCGTGAGGAGGCGCGGAAGCGTTGACGGTGGGGGGAAAGAAAGAAACACTGAGAGAAAGGGAAGGGCTACGCCGCAGCACCGTGCCGCTAGGATCGCCACAATTTCGGAAACCGAAACTAGCCAAAGTCGCCGACCAGTGGCTGAGTAATAGCGCCCTATTGCCTCGCCATCTAGACTGTGCTCCGTGAGTCAAAGGCGCCCTCCGCCTCCCCAGACGCGTTAGGAGTTTCTTGTCCCGCATGCCATGAAAGAACCGTTGGCTGATAGAGGTAGAAAGATTTGCTTTAAAATATGCACTCACAAGAAGATGGGCTGACTAATCAATGGGAGGCCAGGAAAGAGCTACCAAAAATGGCCGCCCCTGCCGAGGAAGCCGTCATGGGTGTGCGCTCAGGGCCGTTGAGGTGATTCCGCCATCTGTCGGCTGATCGGAGTAACTTAGCTTCGCGTTACAGGACGGGCTAAAGTGGAGGCGCTCGCACGTTTGTACGGCCTTCGCAAGACGCCTGTTTTCCGCCTGCAGCCACTACGAAGAGCATGCGCGGCGGGTCGACCCTACTGTTGCGTGCGTTTCCCTCTTCCAAAAACAAGATATCCGCTGCTGCTTTTTAGTTTTCGCAATATCGCTGTTGCCACCCGCGCGAGCAACAGATTAGCATTAAAACGACTGACCGGACAGGCTTACGGAGGACACAGCCAGCCGCTGTGCCGTCCTCGCATCGAGATACCGCATACAAGTTTCCTACTGGCGCTTCGTTCGCGCGGGCCATCCTGAGCGTATGTCGCCAATACTCCCGTGTTCTACGCTATTTCCTGATTTCGCTAACAGTAGTTGGGCGATTTGTCTTAACGTGAGAGGTCCGCGCATGGGGCACCTTGAGTAATCTTGGTGACGGTACTGGTGATACCGTGGACCCCGAGCCCCCAAACATATGCTGGAACCAACCGTGGCGATGTGTTGTATGGTGGGCGGTTAGAAACCACGAACGGTGGCCGTCGGAGCCCAGGTCAAGCTCCGGCGGATGGGCTCCCTGGCTGTTTGCCAGGCCGGAGCTCCGGGACCTCTTCAGCTTGTAGGCTAACGTACGGGATAGCAGAGGACCCCGGCTACGCGCCGTACACTAGCCCTGCGGAATCCGAAGACTCACGCACGGGTTCGGGTACTCACATGCGGTAGACAGGCTCCGGCAATCTAAAGTGAGGCTTTATTGCCTGGCAGATACAGGGCATATACCAGACAACACGACTATCGCTCGCGGGGAGACACAGTGGCTCCTGTCGCTCGCTCAAGCCGCTGGGCTCAGACCTCGATATCCGTCATCACGGCCGCGGGAGCAGGGGAGGCATCCTGTGGCGACCGATCAGGGCAGTATCTCTCGGCAGAGTCCGTGGAGCCAACTGGGTTCACCGTCATCGGGGTCTTCGGCGTAGGCACTGCCGAGCCAACCGACTCCGACCAAATCGCCCAGTCGACTCCCCGGCGGAGCGCTCGTTCGTCCCGCAGGCCAGCTCAGAGGGGAGAGGAGATCTTCCCCAGGTCGGGGAAAGGGTGGCGCTAAGGAAGGTGGCAAACTGGTCCTCCTTCCCCCGCGCCCTCGCGCACACGTTCACGGCGAGCCGGTTCGGCGCGCGCACGGGGTCACGAAGAGGACACGACCTACGTGACGCGCCGGCTACCCAAAATGGCTGCTCCCAGCTCGCGGAAACATGTGCAGGCGAGGCGTAAGGAAACAAGGGTCCCCACAAGCTATCAGGGTAAGGCTGATGAAGAAAGTACCCCCGTTTCCCTGCTTTTATGCTATGGGAATTGGTATGTTCTAACCCCCCCCCCCCCCCCAAAAGTGATCGGTCACTGAATAGGGGCCGCACCGAAGTATCTTTTCCCCCATTTCTATCATTAACATTTCCTGAGCCAGATAATTGCTCTCGATTTCTTGTCGTGGAGTCCCTCACTCCTTCCCATCCTCTTGCATCTCAGTCAGTCTTGGTTGCAAAATATCCTGAAGCTATAGTAGGATAATCGTATAAATGCATGCATCTCAGTCAGTCTTGGTTGCAAAATATCCTGAAGCTATAGTAGGATAATCGTATAAATGCAAACAGCTAAGGTCTGGTGAACTCATCATCGAAATAAATGACAAGCAGCAGTCTACAAAGTTTCTAGCTCAGACTCGACTGGCTGATCTAGACATCAGGGCCACACCCCATGGGAGCCTCAACAGCTCGCAGGGTGTGATAACCGAGTCAGACCTCCTGAACGAAACGGATGCGGATCTCATTGCCGGCTTGAAGGATCAGGGCGCCACTGCCGTGAGACGCATCACCATCCGCAGAGACGACAAGGAGATTCCCACCGAGCACATCTTGACCTTTGACCGCGCAGTTCTCCCACAACATATCAATGCAGATTTTATCCGGTGCTCAATACGTCCCTACATCCCTAACCCGCGGTGCTGTTATAAGTGCCTGTGGTTCGGGCACGGGACGAAATCTTGCCCTGGCTGAACGACGTGTGCAAAATGAGCGGCGCATGATCATACGAGTGACAACTGTCCATCTAACATCCCCACTTGTGTGAACTGCGGGGGGCCGCATGCGGCGTACTCCCGCAAATGTGAAAATTTTCCACTTAAAAAAAAGATCATAAACATCAAGGTCACTGACATCATCTTCCCAGTGGCGTGAACGAGTTTCGCCTCTTTTCCTCTTAGGGAGGTACGCCGACGAAGCTCGCCCGGGGGCGGAGCGGCGTCTGGTCCCACAGGGACCCCAGTTGAGCGAGTCTGATCTGGTTTCCTCCCCCCCCCCCCCCCCCGGTGTTGCTCCAGGTAGCCCAACCCGTCACCACGCCGTTTGCTGAAGCAGCAGCGGTTGTGGTGTCAACCGCCTCTGTTGGGACCGGTGCAGCTCCCGTCTGTGCCTCCCCTTCCTCCAGTACGTTGGAGGGCGCCGAGGAAATGGACACGGGGGGGGGCCCGCATCGGCCCCCACTGCCACCGCACCGCCCGCGCCTCCTCTGGCGCCCCCGACAAACCCCCTTTCGGTGGCGGCTCTCAAACGAAGTTTCCTCCAAGGGGGTCCAGTTCCAGGGGGCTGCGTTCTCCCCCCGACAGGACCTCTGACATCTGACTGACGAGGAGGATGTCGGGCCGTTCCTGCCTGCAACGCAGCGCAAGGAGCAGCCTGCCGACGTCCAAGCCTACAGAAAGGCCCAAAAAGCCCAGTCGAAGAGTAACAGCCCCCCGAAAGACGACACACACACACACACACACACACACACACACCCAAACACCACACACCACACAAACAACACACCCACACAACACACACACGCACACACACCACACACGCACACAACACGCCACGCACGCAGCACGCACGCGCACAACACGCACGTGCGCGTGCGTGTGCGTAAATGTAAATGTTAAATAATAAATGTAAATAATGTAAATGTAAATAAATGTAAATTAACTGTAAAAAAAGATAAATGTACATTTATCTTAAATGTAAATAATGGGAACATAAAACATCATGCAATGGACCTACAAAGGCCTCCTTAAAAATCTTGACGATGTGTATGAGATGCTGCATGCTAGTCAGCCAAGTATCATGTCTCTCCAAGAAACTCATTCAAACTACAATTACAAACAAATTTCTTAAATAGGTATATGATATTCATAAAGGACAGGGTTGGCTGCACCCACTCTTCGGGCGGTGTGGCCATTGTCGCCCGGAAAGCATTAGCATGCCACCCTCTCTCTTCAAATACTCTCATTGAGGATGTAGCGATCCGTACGATAATATTTAATAGGTTGATAATGGTATGCTCCATTAACATCTCTCCTGATTTTGCACTTCTGAGCACCGATTTCGAGGCACTGGTTGGCCAGCTACCTGACCCATACATCCTCACAGGCGACCTTAATGCGCAGAACTCTCTTTGGGGCTCCTCCAAAACAGACGCCAAAGGTCGCCTGATAGAGAAGTTTCTTACATCCTCTGGAGAAAGCCTTTTCACAAAAAACAGCCTACATACCAAACCATAGGACTCAACAAACACTCAATTCTTGACTTGGCTTATGGCTCCACAGTTCTCTTTCCACTTCTTGAGTGGGGTGTGGGCACGGACCCCTATGGTAGTGACCATTTCCCCACTTCATTAATATATATACGTACAGGCCCAAGCAGTCCATCTTCCCATAAAAGGTTTAATGAATCAAAAGCAAACTGGAGCACATTCACACAATCATCTCAACTACACCACACATCTATAAAACACCTACATGTGGAGGAAGCCGCCCAACTCATCGTGGCGCACATCCTCGACGCTTGCCAAAAGTCCATTCCCCAGTCCTCCAGGGCATCCCGCAACCCAAGGAGGCCCTGGTAGAACGAGGATTCTAGGTGGGCGCGAGAAGCCCAGAACAAGGCGTGGGGTGTCCTTCGTCGTTACCCCACGCTGGACAACCTCATCTCGCTTAAATGGGCAAAGGCCTTTGGAAATCGTGTGCGTCGTGAGGCGTAAGGGAGAGTTAGAGCGCTTTCCCTACATTCATTAACTCATATAGAGACACTCACAAGGTATGTACAAGAATATGTAAACTTAAATGACAACATACACAAATCCTGCCCCTGGTTAGTACAACCGGGGACACACTCGAAGACCAGGGCTAACACACTTGCACAACACTTCCAGCACGTTTGCAGCTCTGCACACTACACAAAAACTTTCCTGAGACACAAAACCGCTTGTGAAAAGAAGTCCCTGCATGACAAAAATAGGTGAAAATTTGGTTATAAATCTGAATTTACACTCTATGAGTTGAGGGCTGCCCTGAGCACATGTAGACTTTCAGCTCCAGGCGCAGATAAGATTACATGCACCATGATACAACACCTACACCCAGACAATCTGGAAGTCCTCCTACACCTATACAATAAAATATGGCTTTCGGGGCACATTAAAAATCCTGGAGGGAGGCCATAATAGAGGCTTTCCTGGAGGGAGGAAAGGACCCTTCCTCTCATACCAGTTATCGTCCCATTTCTCTGACAAGCTGCCTGTGTAAGCTCTTAGGGATGATAATAAACGGGAGACTCGTGTACTTTCTTGAGTACAATAGTCTTCTCGAGGGCTCCCAGGCAGGCTTCAGGGTGGGGCGATCTACAAATGACCAACTAGTAACGCTAGAATCCCCCATTAAAGATGCCTACCTACATAAGCACTACTGCATGACAGTATTCTTTGATCTTGTAAAAGCGTACGATACCGCGTGGCGGTACGACATCCTAAGCGACCTGAAGTCCTTTGGCATGTCGGGTAACATGCTGAACACACTTTCCAGGTACTTGTCAGAAAGAACCTTTGGTGTTAGAGTTGGAAGTGCACTCTTAAGGGTTCATGTGCAGGAAAATGGCGTGCCGCAAGGCGGATTTTTGAGCAGCACTCTCTTTATTGTACAAATGAATTCACTCAGAAATGTATTGCCACCATCAATTTCCTGCTCAATCTGTGTAGACGTCGTGCAATTATCCTTTAAGTCTTGTAACCTGTCTATCTGCGAGCGCCAAGTCCAGCTTGCCGTTAGCAAGCTAGCTGGCTGGGCAGATAGCAACGGTTTTAAATTTAATCCAGTGAAGTGTACTTGTGTTTTGTTTTCGAAAAGGCGTGGTATTTGGCCGGATCCAGACATCAAACACAATGGTGTCTCAATTCCAGTCAGAAATGAACACAATTTTTAGGTGTAGTCCTTGACGAAAAGATCACATTCATTCCACATATAAAATAACTCAAACATAAATGCTTAAAGGCAATGAATATACTCAAGGTTCTCTCCCACTCTTGTCATATGGTGGTGACAAACAACTTCTTTTACGTATTTTTACTAGCCTGATAGGTTCACGATTGGACAATGGAAGTGTTGTTTATTGGTCAGCAAGTAAAACCTCCCTCAAAATGCTGTACCCCGTGCTTCATCTGGGGCTCCGCCTTGCATGTGGTGCCTTCCGCACTAGCCGTGTCAAAAGCCTCTATGTGGAGCGTAGTAAGTGGAACCTACAACGTCAGCGAGAATACACAGATCTCCTTTATGCTTTTAAAATTTTATCCATGCCTCACCATCCTTTGAAATCAGTTTTTTTATGATACATCCATGACTGAACTCCTCCTAAATCGACCATCGTTCTCTGCGCCCATCCCCTACAGAGTTAGAGAGGAAGCGTCAGTGCTTGCTGTCTCCTTTTTAGGCACCATCCAAACTTCTGTAACAGATTTTATAGCACCATGGCATCTCCGCCCTGTATCATCCGATACATCTTTCACACATGTAGATAAAAACCGAGCTCCCGCATGTGCAATTCTGCAGCACTTCTTGTATTTGCAGCAGAAGGATCAGTGTTCTGAATTTTATACGGATGCCTCTAAAACTGCCACCTCTGTGTCCTAGGCGGCGCATGGGCCCGGCCTTAATGTCATTAGAACTCTGAATACTAATACTATTATCTTTATGGCAGAGCCTTATTGTGTACTTGTTGTAATCATGTACTTCCAAGCCACATCCCACAATCCATTATCTGTACAGATTCGCTCAGTGTTGTGCGGGCGTTGTCGTCAACAAAGTCTTCGAAAAATCATGTTGCAAATCTGATCGTCAAGGGTATTATGTGTGTGTATGTCCACAAATTTGAGCTGGTCCTTTGATGGGTCCCGGGCTACTGTGGTATAGCCGGGAACGAAGCCGCGGATCGAATGGCTGCTGCTGCCACACTCTTGAATACAGTACACATAACCACATTACCCCACGCCGAAGTGAAGCCACACATCAGACAACTTCGCAAAAATGGCAAACACACTGCAGTGAAGGAACAGACAACAAGATACACGTAATAAAACAACACTTGAGACAAACAACACCGACACGCAGTGGATACATAGAAGGTGCCTTTCCTAGATTACGGATAGGGCACACACATGCAACGCACTCGCACCGCCTCAATGAATCTCCAAGACCCCTGAGCAGCAGGTGCGGAGAGGCCCTGTCCGTGATCCACATCCTCATACAATGCAAGGCACTAGAAACAATACGACACAGACACTTCTCACAACCATACAGACAACACATTTCACTGCACCTATCGTACTTTTTAGGGGACGATCCCATACTCACCCACAAGCGTGCGTTCAAGTTTTTTAGTGAAGTCAAGTTTTTACATCTCCTTACTTACCATGCATATTGACATTTATGTCATTTCACGTATATTTTAGTTGATTGTTTTAGACTTACCATCACTTCGTCTTCATAAAATAACTCTTCCTTGGCGCTGTTTCCCCGTAGTCGGCCTTGCGTCATAAAAACCCAACCATCATCATCATTGACGTGGGAGGTGGTTAAAGTGCATTTCTCAAAAGCAAATAGTGAAGGGCCTCGTACGAATGTCATAGGTTATCATGGTTGCTATTTTAACAGCGTCTAAAGGGACTTTTGAGAATGCCTGTCATTGATAGGAATGTCTGCTCACTGAAGGGCCACAATATTGCATCAACTGTAGTGCACAACATCACGAACATCACGTGTTCAACAATAGGGAAGGCCTGTGAATTGTTTAAAGCAGGAAAATGGCTCAGTGCATTCTATCAAACTGCAGAAACTGCCAATCCTGCATTTCAATATTTATGTAGTCACTTATGTGGTGAAACACGAATCAGTCTTTACTATGCTTGAAAAGGTAAAAAGCGCGACTTGGACAACGACAGTAGAGAAGGACGACGGGACAGGCGGTTGATGGTGCAACATAGGGTTCCGCGGTAAGCCAATGCGTCAAAGTAATATCGCTCAACTTCATCTTGGTCCAGACGTTCAAATATTTTTTTTTCTACTTCATAAAGCGCGGTGTCCTTACTTTCCCGAAGGTAAATGGCCTCCTGAAGGTCGTGCGGTGTCGCTGAGGCTGCTTCAAGAATGTCCGTTGCTGCCTTAGCAGTGTGGTACTCCCGCCGCGAAGGATACATCGCTGTCAGAGCAGCTTATTCCACGCCTACATACCTTTGGACCTCACTAGGCGGTCAGGGCTGAGGATTGGCTTAGCACACACACTATCGGTCAGAACCTTAGGCTCCTTCGCACCTCATGCCATCGGGGACGTTGGGAGGGCTGTGTCGTCACGCGCAGTCATAACCCCTGGTCTCAAGGCACCAAAGTGTAACCTAGAATGATGAAAGTGAGACCTGAGCCATGGGTGCCCAAAACGGGGATAAAACTTTTATACCACGGAAAATCTACTTGATGATGATCCTGATGATCACTGACGCATACCCAGCATGAGATGTAACTGCGACTATATAGTGTTGTATATCGTCGAACTGTGCAACTCTCCAAGCTAAAATTGTTGATTACACATTTTTCTCACTCCTAATACTCTCCCCTATGGTATCTCTCATTAGGCAGTGTTTTGTTTAGGTTTGAACTTTTACAGAGAATAAAATTCCTCAGTTCTTAGCACCCAAGCGAAAAAATCCTCTTCCACGTCAATGAAACGATCACGTCACTTTCCTCTGTTGCAAAAGCCCGCAGGGGCACCTTGTACGTTCAAGGTGACGGTAGTGGCGACACCGCAGACCCCGAGCCCATGTGGGTTGGACCCACCCATGCTTTAGGCTGTGCGTGGCTTAACCGTGTCCAGAGAAAAGGGGATCCTGATGGCTGAGCCGACACCGAAATTGTTGTGTACCTTAGGGCCCCTTGCTGGAGGCAACACTCCACTTTGGCCCTCACTTCATGTAGACGGCACCCCCGGACTGACCCGGCCGAGGGGGAATCAGCCAGTCGCCTTTTCCTGTCCCGTTCTCCACTCTTTCGCTTTCCTGTCTTCTTTCTCCATCTTTCCTGTCCTCTATTTTTTTCTGGTTTCCAATCTCCTCTTCCAGGTGGCAAGGGTTAACCCTGTGTGAATGGCCACCCTAGGTTTCTTTATGCAGGGTTATAGTGGCCACGTATGGCTAACGCAAGTTTGCATTCCTGTGTTGGGCTCCGAGGTGCGTGGCCAGCATGGCTGCTGAATGTTTATGTTCTAGTCTGTGGCTATGACGAAACCTGCTCATGATCGGGCTCGGAAACGAGTTCGCACTGCAGTAAGCTACCCTGTATCAAGGGTCCCATTCCAACTAAAAGAACGAAGCTTCCAAGATTTCTTTTTATCGAATCCACCGACAGCCAGTGCCCCCTACGAAAGGCCTCGCCATTAATAGTCGGTAAAGAACTGGAAGCTGTCCTTGGCGGTAATTGCAAAGCTACAAAGATGTCCTCTGGAGGTATCCTCATTGAATGCGAAAACAAAGCCTAGGCTGGTGCAGTGTTTGCAATGCAAAGGTTAGCAAACCTAACTATAAACGTATCGGCTCATCCAAGCCTAAACTCATGCCAAGGAGTGATTTCAGATCCTGACCTCGCAGACCTCAGGGAGGATGAAATCCTAGAGGGCCTGCAAGAGGAAATTGTAACTGCTGTCAGGCGTATCATGATCCGACGTAACGACATTGACCTCCCCACTAATCACCTCGTCTTGACTTTCAACTCCACCAAGCTTCCTGAATCCCTGAAACTTGGCTATGTAGTCCATCGAGTCCGTCCATACATCCCAAACCCACGCCGGTGCTTTAAGTGCCAGAAGTTTGGTCACACACTGCAGAGCTGTCGGGGCAAAGAGACGTGCGCCAAGTGCGCGAGTACTGATCATCACGCGAACTCCTGCGCAGCGCAGGAAGAAAAGTGTGTCAATTGTGCAGGCCCACACCCTGCGTACTCACGGAAATGCCAGAAATTCTAAGATGAAAAAGAAATAATGTCTATCAAGGTAAAAGAAAATCTGCCAATTCAAGAAGCACGAAGACGCTTCTCGTTTGTGCAAAAAGGCACTTTCGCCGAGGTGGCGCGACGGGGGGCCGGGCCGCCTCGGGCATCGGTAGGGATGCAGTTTAGCTGTGCTGACCTTGCCCTTGTTCGGTCTGCCCCCGTGCAGCAGCCAGCACAGCCACAGCCGACTGCACGCGCTCCGGCCCCCCAGGCTGTGCAACCACCGGCCCTCTCTACTCCGGCTGAGCAGGCCATGGAGGTTGTTCCCTCCACCTCGTCGCTTTCAGGGCCCCAAAGGGGCACTGGAAGACACTCAACATCTCTCCTACCCGTGCCTTCTAAAGGTACTGGGAAGAACGCTTCCAAGACCCCTGCAAGGAGTGAACCTCCTGCAACGTAACCACCTGACAAAAAGTAAAAAATAAAGTTTAATTTTACCTCATCCAAAAAACTAAAATGTCAGTTCTCTTCATGCACTGGAACTGTAGAGATTTAATCCACAACATTGAGGATACACAAGTTGATAGATGAATATGAGCCCCAAGTAGTGGCGTTGCAGGAGACAAACTTAAAAAAAAAGACATGATAAAGTTCTCCGCAGTTATCACCTCCTCAGAAAGGACAGAGAAGAGAGCACCCGCGCTTCATGTGGTGTGGCTTTCGTTGTGGCACAGGGCACAATTCTAAAGTCAATAGAACTTGACACTACACTGGTGGCCATTGCAGCCCTAGTTTACGTCAACAAACTGGCCACTGTTGTCTCACTTTATCTGCCAACATCTGATAATGTGTCACTACAGGAACTTAATGACCTTATTGAGCAACTGCCTGCACCATTTGTTCTTATGGGGGACTTTAATGCCCATCACTGCCTATAGGAAGGGGGCAAAATCGACAGTCGGGGAAAACGAATCGAACAGTGGTTGACGAATAACAGTCTTTTTGTGTTCAATAATGGAGACAAGACATATTTTTCTGCGGGTAGGGGGAACTTTTGTGCGCTAGACCGTTGTGTTGGATTGCCAGAGCTCGAGATAGACTTTGAGTGGAGTGTAGTGAACGATCCACACGGAAGTGACCACTTTCCCGCCTTGTTGCGAGACGTGCAGCCACTTCCAGCCCTCAAAAACTGTCCACCCCGATGGAGGCTCGAGAGAGCAGACTGGGGAAAATTTAAAGATCTGCTCAGTTTTGAGGGAGTTGACGTGAGCATTATGTCCATAGACAAAGCAAATGCCTACATTTGGGAGGAATTTGTCAAAGCTGCTAAAGTAGCCGTCCCACAATCATCTGGCCGAATCCCTAAGCAGCCAAAGCCGTGGTGGAATGATGCCTGTCGTGAAGCCCGGAAAAAGCAAAACAAGGCCTGGGGTCTGTTCAGACGGTACCCTACCATGGACAACTGCCTGAGCTTTAAGGCTGCCCGAGCTGCTGCAGAAAAATCAGAAAAGAAGCAAAAGAAACTCGTGGCAAAACTTTGTAAGCACAATAAACACTACTACTCCCGAAAAAAAAGTCTGGGGCCATGTTCGCAAAGTCAAAGGCAGCTACATACGGTTTACGGTACCACTTTTTTCTATACCGACGGTGGGAACGATTTGTTGCAAACGCAAGCGAATGTTTTAGGTGCCCACGTTTCAGATCTTTCTAGCGATGCAAATTACACACAAGAGTTTATGAGACATAAGGCTAGTGCTGAAAAGCTCAGGATTAAAAATACTAGCAACACTGAAGACTATAACCAAGAATTTACATTGCACGAACTTAATAGAGCTTTAGCTCAGTGCAAGGCTACTTCTGTTGGCCCGGACCTTATTCACTACGCTTTTTTACAACACCTAAATGATAGCTGCTTAGAAGTGCTCCTGAAGTT
Source organism: Haemaphysalis longicornis (assembly GCA_013339765.2). Classification (NCBI taxonomy): domain Eukaryota; kingdom Metazoa; phylum Arthropoda; class Arachnida; order Ixodida; family Ixodidae; genus Haemaphysalis; species Haemaphysalis longicornis. The sequence continues at coordinate 97,947,012 of CM023458.1, forward strand.
CTTTAATAAAATCTGGAAAACGGGTAGGCTGCCCAAAGAATGGAAAAAAATTCACCCCACCTCCCCGAAGGGAAGCGTGAGGAAATGCGAATGCATTTCTTTTGCGCAAGAGTGCGCGGAATTTATAATTAATGAGGAGACGGTGATTTGTAGCGTAACCATTTATTTAACACCTGTTTGTGTTGTCGTTGTACTAGACGGCCACGATCACTGCCTTGTGGTCGGTAAAGTGCACAGTCAAAAGGTCTTTGAGAAGCATGCGGGCGTGGGAGAGTGGGGCGAGCGTCGAGAGGAGAAGCACCGAAGCACCGCGCCTACCCTCGCCTACACTCTCCCACACACGCGGGAGCTCCGGCGAGCTCCCGCGATGCGAGCAGCCTCACAAGCCCGAGGGCGCTCCTCCTCTCCACTCATTCGCCGCTGATCCGCCCGCACCCCCTGCTCCGGTTGCTGGGGGAGAGGATGAGCGCGCGCGCTCGCAGCTGTTGCTATGGGAGAGGGGGTGAGAGCGGAGAGATAACACCTGCAGGCGCGAGGACGCCGCACGGCGCCTGACATGGCTAAGAAATGCATTCGCATTTAAAAGGCTGTCGTAATTCCGTTACTGAAAGATGGCAAGCCACCCGACTGTCCATCAAGCTACCGACCCATAACGTTGACTAGTTGTCTGTGCAAGACATTTGAGCGGATAGTCAATTTTAGATTGGTCTTTGTTCTCGAACGTTCAGGCTACTTAGATAGGTTTCAATGTGGTTTTCGGCAATTTCGGTCTACAGCTGACCACCTTGTTCGGCTTGAAACAATGATACGAGATGCTTTCGTTAACAATCAGTTTTGCCTTGCTGTCTTTTTTGATATGGCTAAGGCTTATGATACCACTTGGCGGTATGGAATTCTGCAGGATATGGCAGCAATGGGAATCAGAGGGCGAATGTTTTCATGTGTACAAGATTTTCTTTAAGAACGAACCTTTACTGTGAGACTGGGCTATTCAGTCTCCCGTTCTTTCAGCCAGGAAACTGGATTGCCTCAGGGCAGTGTGCTAAGTGCGACACTCTTCGCCAATAAAATAAATTACTTGGCAAAGGCTATTCCTCTACTGGTTATGTACTACCTTTACGTCGATGACCTGCAGATTGCCTTTTCGTCATGTAACCCATCAGTCTGTGAAAGACAAATCCAGACTACTGCCAATCGGTTGCAACGATGGGCAGACGAAAACGGTTTTCGCTTTTCTCCTGAGAAGTGTGCATGTGTGTGTTTCACGCGGAAACGAGGTATTAACGCGATTTCACGCGGAAACGAAGCCTGAAATAAAATTCAGGGATATGCTCGTTCCAGCACACAGTGATCACAAATTCTCGGGCATCATTTATGACTCCAAATTAACGTTTGGGGCTCATATAAAGACACGCAAAATGACCTGCATGAGGGCACTTAACACATTGAAAATTTTGTCGCACAAGTCATGGGGGGCCGACCGCGCATGTTTGCTCAGAATTTATGGCTCACTTGTACGGTCTCGTCTTTATTATGGCTGTATTGTTTATGGGTCAGCTCGCCAATCTGTTCTCACCTCACTCGATCCAGTGCACAACTTGGGCCTCAGACTTGCCTCAGGTGCATATCGTACTTCTCCTGTTGATAGTCTTTACGTTGAGTGCAATGAGTGGCCTCTGCTGTACCGTCGAGCTTACCTAGAGTATATGCAGCCAAAATAGCATTCATAAATGACCATCCTTGTTCCGGAGAATTGTTTTAAAATAAGTACAAGAAGCTCTATGAGAAGAAACCAAGAGTGGTCCGCCCTCTTGCCCTCCGTTTGGAGGAGCACATGACTCTGTACTCTTTCAAGATATGCCCGCCAACTCTTCTGGGTTTGTCGTACGCTTTAGCCCCCTGGGACTGTAGTGCTGTCAATGTGACCTGTCGCTGTTGAAATACGACAAGAAATCTTTTCCACACCAGTTTTTGCGCCAAGAATTTCTAGTATTTAAGGATAAATACAGTAACTATTGCCGATACTTTACTGATGGTTCAAAAACTGCTGGTCACACTGGTTATGCTTTTGTAAACTCGTCAGCAGTTACTGTACCTGAGAAGATAGCTGATGAGGGCAGTGTCTTCACTGCAGAGCTTTTTGGTATAACCTCAGCTATTGAAGACGTAATAGCAAATGGACTACAAAAAATGGCAATTTTTACAGATTCCTTAAGCGCCATACGTGCTTTGACCTCCCTTGTCCCTTCAAAGAATGCGGCTGTAGGAATGCTAAAAAATCGACTGTGCTGCCTTACATTGGCAGGGGTTCGTGTCGTCTTTTGTTGGATACCAAGCCACATTGGCATTCCAGAAAATGAAACTGTCGATAGAGCAGCATACGATACTAAGCACTGTACAATAATGAAGTCCAATGTTTTTTACCGGGACCTTCGGAACGCCATACGAAAGTCTATTACAATGTACTGGCAAACTGAATGGGACAGACAGACTGGAAATAAGTTACACCTAGTGGAACCATACCTATCTGAATGGAAAAATTGCAGACACAGAAATCATTTTTATGAGGTTATTTTATGCCGACTGCGAATAGGTCACACTGTGCTCACACACGGCTTCCTGATCCAGAAAGAACAGAAACCTGTGTGTGACCACTGTGGAGATCCTCTTACTGTACTTCATGTTTCAATAAGCTGCCCACACCTTGAAGCAGCACCCATGAGACATTCCAAAGCATTCTACACCTTTTGCATCCCTTTACACCCTGCGCTTTTACTTAGTGATGAACCATTGTTGGATTTTGGTAACGTTTTCAAATTTTTTGAGGACACCGACCTTCTACACCAGTTTTGGGTATGTGCATATATGAGTCCTTTTAAAATGTTTTTAAGCTTCACAACACCTTGAATAACATCGCTTAACCGTCGCATAACTATTCTACCCTGCGTCTGGTGCATTATAACCGAAACGTTTCTGTGCCAAAAAACCACAACTTTTCTTTCTTCCTTCCTTTTGCAAAAATACACAATTCCGAGCATTTGAGAGTCCCCTGATTAGTCTTAAAGGCATTCTCGATGGCTTGCCGATTTAGCGGTTTCCGTCGGTTTATTTCAGTCCTATAGTTCCTTAGAGGAATTGTAAAAAAAACCTCTCAGTATTAAGACTTTCTGCACATCTTTTATGACTGCTGTCAACATCGTGAGGGCAGCTCAACACAGGGGTCTCTTGACGGTAATCTTTACGAGGGTCTGTACCAGTTCAAAAATATTTGAACAGAGTGGCGCATGCTACTATCTCAAAAAAGGTGAGGATCCTATCTAAAACCGGGAACCTGTGGACAAGCCCGCTCAAAAGCGCGTTTGGCAGCTCATCGTTGTTGCTGGTAGCAGGAGCCTGGCGTAAGGTTAGCATCCCAAGCTAGCGACGTCATCGCGGACTAACCGCCAATGTCAGGAAAGTGAGTGTCTCAGGAAGCGCTGTAGCAGCACAACATTCTTTCATATTTTCAAGTCTGCTGAAAATGTAACCAATACGCCATGGTGAGCAGTATAGCACGCCTCCTCTCTAGCCCGGCCGTGGGCGTGATGGGCACAGGCCGAGATCGCGCACTGGGTGGCCGTCGAGGCAGTGTCCCCATCTCTCGGCCCGGCAGGTACCTTCGCCGCCGTGACAGGCATCGACACACATTGCGAGTCCTGAGTAGCTCCGCGGTTAAAATTCGCCAGGCACCTAAATATGCTTACGTCACTTCAAAAGCAGAAACATGGTGACCCCTAGGAAAAACTCTTACTACTGCATCGTATTTGCGTCTCAGTGTTCGCTTACGTTTCTTGCCCTTTTGCTGCAAAGTACTTCGACAGTCCCATTAGCTCCGCTTCATCGGAAGTAAAAGCTTCTAAAGAATGAAAGCTCCCTGCGTCTAACGCGCAGTTGTTATACTCTCACTCCGTCACGTTCACCTCTCGCACGGCACGCAGTGGGCAAACCCTCTTTCTGAAACAGTCAACGTGCCCGAATACTGTAATGAAGCACTCGGATTCTAATCTGGACACCCTGTTTCGGCTGCCCCGCAAACCCAAGCATGTTTTCACATTCTCTTCCTCGACAAAAAGTCCAACAAGACTTTCTTGTTGGGCTGACGGCACGCCTGTGGGGCCAATAAGAAATTCTGTCGGCACTATATAGTCCCAATAGCCTAGTCTTTCAACAGGGAGCTTAACCTTGGTGGCGTTTGTGGGGCCAATAAGGCGCTCTGTCGGCACTCTATCGTCCCAACAGCGTAGTCTTCCAACAGGGAGTTTAACCGTGATGGCGTTTACCGGCTCGCCAACGCGATCAGTGAATGCCAACAGACGCCTTGTTGGTAATCAGTGGCACGAGCGCGCCATCAGACAGAACCGACGGACACGCTGAAGGTGTTTTTAGGGCCTAAACAGCAGCGTCTATGTCTGGCATAAACGCTAAACGTCAACGTTTGTGTTCTGATTTTTCCCTCAAGTAACAGTCAGACGGACGATAACAGAACGATGTCAAGATATGTTTGGCTCATATCACGGCAAGCACAATCGTTTGTTGCTGCAGCCTCGGTTGCTCTTCGTCAACAACAAACTGAATTGGCTGTACAGCTTTCTTCAAGGGCGTGTATGCAGGGGTTCTATCTTCCTTTTTTGCGCAGGCCGCCGGGGGCGGTCGTGTAAAATCATTTTCGCTCGTCGCTGCCGTTCTGCCTACCTGTTTGCTGTACCTATTACGTCACCGCCACCGCATGCTTCGGTCGCTTTCTAATAATCCCCACTTGTTACAAACTCAGAGGTTTTCCCCTATTAGCAGTCGTTTTACACGACGGGTTTGATGCGCCTGACATGCCAGGAGTGACATTGCTTGTAGTATTAGCGCGACGACGTTGCTTGTCTGCAAGACGGAGCCGGACAACCAAGCGTTATCAACGCCGGAATTCTAACGGCACATTCCATTTCATTCTTGGCTACCGTGGCTTGCGCGGAAAAGGTCGGGGTGACCTGCGGAAAGGTCGGGGTGACTAGCTTTTCTTGAGTCACATAAGGGAGCTTTGGCTCAATCGCTTGCAGCGCTGGCAATGTGGCCTCGACTGGAAGATCGGTGCTTGAGAAACAAGCGTTAGGACAGCCAGAATTTAAAAAATGCAGCACAAACTAGACACAAAGGACAAGATTCGTTGACAACTTACGTAAGTATACAGTTGTTGTAGGCGCTCTCCGACCGCCCGCCGAGATAGCTGAGTGGTGACGCGTCCGCTTACTGTTTTGGAGGTCCATGGTTCAATTCCTCGTCGAACCTCGCTTTTTTTTCCGGTGAGGCTTTTATTAGCTCTTTTTTTTAAGACCAGGGTAAGCGCCTGTTCCTTGCTTTCCATCACGCCGACATCTACCACCCTCTTTTTAAACCCAAACTAGCTTGTTTTCTCGCACCTTCTCTCTTGAGAAGCCCGCCGTGAAAACAAAACCAAAACAAACGTCAAAACTTCTTTACAATATCAGTATATACGTCAGTTACTTTATGTGCATTCACTTTTGCGTTTAAAAACCTCAAATTCAAGTTATAAACACCTTTCAGACTTTGAAAGCAGAAAGATAATGACCAATATTACAGCACTAACGCCCCCGCAGGGGGCATCTGCTAAAGCAGATGTTTGCGTGTACTGTGCGACACCACGGACCCCGAGCACCCACGTTTAGCCGTGCGTGGCAGCGCCGTGACCGGGGAAAAGAGGGTCCTGGTGGTTGAGCCGACGCCGAGTGCTTGGACCTTTAAGGCCCCTTGGCGAAGGCAACACACCACTTTGGCCTCCGCTTCTCGTAGACGGCACCTCCGGTCTGACCCGCCCGGGGGGCATCGGCAGTTTCCGTTTCCTGTCCTTCCCTTCACCTTTCGCTTTCCTGTCTCCTTTCTAGCAACTTTCCTGTCGTCTCATTCTTTCTCAGTTTCCCTTTTTCCTGGCGGCTAGGGTTAACCTTGTGTGGCGGACGACCCTGAGTTCAGCCATATTAGGTTATAGTCGTGGTGTACAGCTGGCGTGGGCAGGACTTGCTCGCGAGTTCCTGTCCCGTCCCCTTGTTGGGCTCCATGGTGGGCGGCTGGCACCATGGCCGAACAGATTTTTCATTTTATGGCTGCTTTTTTTCGCACAACTGATCCCTCTCGTAAAAGAGGGGGCACCGACGTAACTGCTAAGTTTTTCACGAAGAACGTTACCAACTTCCCACGCTTCCACGTGGTTCACAGCAACGATGAAGAGAAAACTGCCCGACTTGTCTCACCATTTCTGGTCGCAAAAACCCTAACTGCCACCATTGGCGAAGGCTACAAAGTAAAAAACTAGCTAATGGAGACCTCCTACTCGAACTGCTCTACAAACACCAGTGTGACAAACTGCCTGGACTAACATCTTTTGGTGAGATCCCTATAACTGTAAGCGAACACAGGTCACTCAACACGGTCCGCGGAGTCATCTCCGATGACGACCTAAAGTACGTGTCTGAGGAGGAACTTCTGGAAGGTCTGAAAGAACAGAACGTCACAAATGTGTATAGAATCAAAAATCAGAAGAGAAAACAAAGAAATCCAGACTAAACACATGGTCCTTACCTTTGCATCCAGCGTACTTCCAGAATCCGTAGAGGTAGGATACACAAAAATGAAACTGAGACCGTATATTCCAAATCCTCGCCGATGCTACAAGTGCCAACGATACGGTCACGGCTCGCTAAGCTGCCGGGGCCAAGACACCTGCGCCAAATGTGCCTCCAATGAACACCTTACTGAGAACTGTGAATCCGAACAACAACTCTGTGTGAACTGCAAGGGCAACCACGCAGCATACTCTCGTGTTTGCCCAGCGTGGAAAAAAGAAAAAGAGATCATCACGCTGAAAGTGACTGAAAACCTTACATTTCGCGAAGCACGGAGGCGACTGACACCAGCGCATACCCGATCCTACTCCGTTGTGGTGCAACAGGGCGCGGCATCACAGCTGTCTTCGGCGCCTGCTGAAGCCACACAGAGTGAGGCTGAAGCAAGGCCCCCCGCGCCCCCGGTGGAAGCAGCTAGTGCTGCTCCACCACCCCCAAAGCGGGCTGCACGGACCCCTGGTTTGGCAGTCCCGAAGGCCTCTGCCCACACGGCGAGGTCCAACTCTTCAACACCCGTGCATTCTGCACGAACCTCCAGCGTCTCGGAGGAGACAATGGACACAAGTGAGGGAGGTTCTCGGCCGTCTACTTCGGTGGTGCGGCGGAACTCCCTTGAAAATGGAAAGAAAGGCAAAAACCGTATCACGGGACCGAAAACGTAGTTTTCACCTGATACAAATATAACATGGCATTCCTAGTCCACTGGAATTGTAGAGGACTTTTAAATAATTTAAATGACGTGAAAGAAATATTCGCGACTCATTCACCTGCAGTCTTGTGCGTTCAGGAAACAAACTTGGGTCCTAAACATAAGAACATACTGAAAGGATACCAGGTCTTTCGTTGTGACCGAGAGCAGGCGAATAGGCTCTCTGGTGGTGTCGCCATAATTGTGCAAAATGGTATTGCAGCTCAAGAACACAAACTGAAAACTAAGCTAGAAGCAGTGGCTGCCACCATGCTTGTATTCAAAACAATCACAGTCTGCTGTGTGTACTTGGAACCACAACTCACGGTAACACTGCTTGATCTAGAAGACTTAGTAAATCAGTTACCAGAACCGTTCTTAATAGTAGGTGATTTTAATGCCCACTCATCCTTTTGGGGAAGTGAAAAAACTGATGTAAGAGGCCAGATTTTAGAAGATTTGATTTTGACCAATAATGTCTGCTTACTGAATACTGGCAAGCCTACATACTGCTCCCCAAGCTCAGGAAAGATGAGCTGTTTAGATTTATCCTTTAGTTCACCATCTGTTTTTAGCGATTTTAAATGGGATATCATAAACAACCCATATGGGAGCGATCATCTGCCTGTACTCATTAGCGTAACATCATCACCAACCATTATCCCGACGAAACCACGCAGGTGGAAACTTCAGTTTGCCGACTGGGGACTTTTTGCTTCGGAAGCAAATTTAGACCAAGTTTTTTCAGACACTCTTAGTATTGACGAATTGAATGAAGTGTTTACATCCCGCATTGTTAATGCTGCACGCATAGCTATCCCACAGTCCACGGGAGTGGTGAGGCAGAACCACAAAGTATGGTGGACCCCAGAATGTAAGGAGGCAAAAAAGCAGCAAAATAAAGCATGGGGAGTCTTTAGAAGGTACCCAACCCAGGAAAATTTAATAATTTTTAAAAAGGTAAGAGCTAAAGCAAGGTACATTCGCCGAAAAGCTGAGAAAGCCTCATGGCAAAATTATGTCTCGTCTATAAACAGCTCCGTAACATCAAAGAAGGTATGGGAGCAAATTCATAAGCTAAACGGGACGTACTCCCCCTACACACTTCCCCTTTTAACAGCACCAGATGTGCAAACAAGCATAGAAGAACAGGCAGATATACTGGGTGAACACTTCGCCAAAGTATCAAGTTCCGCACACTACACACAAGCTTTCTTAAAGTATAAAAACACAGCTGAGAAACAACGACTGCCAACATGTGGTGGCACAAACGAAACATACAACACTTTAATTACACTCCAAGAATTAAAAAGAGCTCTTTTGGCTGGTAAGCAGACCGCCCCCGGGCCAGATGATATACATTACGAAATGCTCGCTCATCTATCTGGTCCTGCTGTAGAAGCACTTCTGAAGTTTTTTAACAAAATTTGGGTGTCGGGAAAAATGCCGGGAGCATGGAAAAAAGCTTTTATTGTAGCATTCCTAAAACCCGGAAAGCCGCCAACCTCCCCTAGTAGTTATAGACCAATAGCCCTTACGAGCTGTCTGGCCAAAACTTTTGAACTAGTTGTGAATACCAGGTTAAATTTTGTCCTACAATCAAATGAACTTATAGACATTCACCAGTGCGGCTTCAAAAAAGCATGCTCAACAACTGACCATCTTGTCCGCCTCGAAAATGCCGTACGAGAAGCATTTATACACAAACAACACTGTCTTGCTGTCTTTTTTGATCTCGAGAAGGCCTATGACACTACATGGAGGTTTGGAATAATGCGGGATTTAGTAGAATTAGGCATACGTGGAAGAATGCTGAACTGCCTGAATGACTTCTTGACAAATCGTTCATTTCAAGTGCGCCTGGGCTCAACCCTGTCGAGGAATTTCGTACAGGAGAACGGGGTCCCTCAGGGCTGTATTCTTAGCACAACACTGTTTGTCGTCAAAATGAACTCCATATCCAAAATAATTCCAAGGTCGATTATGTATTCTGTTTATGTTGACGACCTTCAAATAGCTTGCACATCGTCCAATGTAACGACGTGCGAGAGACAAGTACAGTTGACCATAAATAAACTGACAACATGGGCAGACAGAAATGGTTTCCAGTTTTCACCACACAAACAGTCGCTATCCTTTTTTCACTCAAACGAGGCCTGCAGACAGACCCCACCCTACACCTAAAAGAAATAAATTTGCCTATACAAAATGAACACAAATTTCTCGGCATAACATTTGACAAAAAACTCACCTTCCTGCCTCACATCAATAATTTGAAAAAGAAAGCATCCGGAGCTCTAAATATACTTAAAGTTCTGTCTCGTAAACACTGGGGTTCCGACAGGTCATGCCTCCTACAAGTTTATCGCTCCGTTGTGCGCTCTTGCTTAGACTATGGTTGCATTGTGTATGGCTCAGCAAGGCAGTCCTACTTAAAACGACTGGATCCCGTACATAATTTAGGTTTACGACTCTCGTCTGGTGCATATAGGACATCACCCATTAGCAGTCTTTATGTTGAAACCAATGAACCACCACTTACACACAGAAGACTCATGCTCACGTGCTCATACATCCTAAAGATCCGTTCACTACCGAAACATCTGTGCTATCCCATCGTCACGAAATGCCCATCTAGGACACTGTTTAATAACAAACCCCAAGCTATTAGACCATTGCTCCTTCGGTTTGAAGAGAAATGCCAAGAACTTAGTATGCTGGACACATTACCTGGGACTGCCCATAGAACAAACAACTACCACCTTGGTATACATTCCCTGCTGTGTGCGATTTTACACTGACACACTTTCAAAAAAAGAAAACACCGCGTGAACACATATTACAGGAGTTTTTGGCACTGAACGAAAAATACAAAGGCTACACCTCATTTTACACAGACGGTTCCAAAACAGCATGCTATGCTGGGAGTGCAATAATACAAGGTAAATGGGAGAAGGTGATCAGACTACCTCAGTGCGCCTCGGTTTTCACAGCGGAGTCTTATGCAATTGCTGTGGCTGTGGAAAGAATAAGGAAGGAAAGCATTCCGAAAAGTGTTATCTACACAGACTCGCTCAGCGCGATCACAGCCCTACATTACAAAAATGCAGCTCAACCCATAATAGGAGACATAATACACAATTTAGTGACAGCAAAAACACAGGGACAGGAAATTAAGTTGTGCTGGGTTCCTAGCCATGTTGGGATCAACGGTAATGAGAGAGCCGATGCATGTGCTGCACAGGCTGGTAGTAAAACAGTAACACAAGTACATATTCCTCATAGCGACTGTATGAAATTTATACGGAGTAAACTCAGAGAAACATGGCAGTCCTCATGGGATAACGAAACAAACAACAAACTTCACATAGTTAAGCCCACTATAGCAGAGTGGGAATCAAGCAAACATGAGGAACGCTACACAGAAGTCATTTTATGTCGTCTCCGCATCGGACATACACACCTGACACATAACTTCCTTCTAATGAAAGAAGATAAACCGAGATGTGAGGAATGCGACCAAGAGCTAACAGTAAACCACATGTTACTCTCATGTATGAAATTTGAGGTCCTGAGGAAAAAGCATTTTAGGCTGTTCTACGACGAACACATTCCATTTCACCCCAGTCTACTTTTAGGAGAAAACGCACTTGTTAAAATTTCCTCCGTTTTTAGTTTTATAAAAGAAGCAGGGATTCTAAGCAAGCTGTAACGTGCTGTAACCGTTATTATCCACAAAATACACAAAGCCTCCTGTTTGGCGCATGATAGCCTAAGTTGCTTATGTGCCATAAAACACAACACAACAACACAACACAACAGCACTAACGCAATTTCCGTCACACATAGAGGTGCTGCTATTGAAGTCTGGCAACTATCTCTCACTTTTGTGTGTTTGTTCATGGCGTTTTGTGCCGAGTGGTTGCTGGCGCAATTGGTTCAGTTTTATCTATTTGAAGCTTAAATCATAGTTATAAAAGGTTTATGGGTGACGTCTACTTTTCCAACCTCCGCCTGTGTTGAACATTGGGACCCGGGAAGGCCGACCATCGCCGCATAAAATACTGCGCGTCAAAAGTGGATGACATTGCGTCCGAACAAAGCGTGTTGGTGTCCGCGAGATGAAGACGACAGTGAAGGAGAATTTTGTGTTGGAAACATCATTTTTTCTAGGGTAAGTACGCATTTTTATTATTCTGTATTTGGTTGGAACGAGTTCTGGTGTTTATGGGTCTGTGGTTCACTATACCCCCATCTCATTTGGTCTGAGAGTCTACGTGATTTAGCATACTTGTTTGGCGCCCAGTCCACAGTTTCTGCAGAAGTCAGCATCAATTTACACTGAAGCTAGACCTTGGCTACGATGCTCGTGCTGTAGTACACAATTGCTGAAAAAAAAGAAAGCGTACACTTGATTCATTGGCTGGCGTCTCGTAGGTGTTGTGAAGTCTCCCCCCCTACCCGAATTCCGTGCATTGCGCTTCGCAGCTATTGGCTCGCGAGACCGGCTGCCGCCGTTGCGACCTCGCGGTCTTCGGGCCTCGATATGCGTGCCGTTCTCGTGAAGCTCGGCAACAGCGTCGTGAAATTGCCGTACTCGCTCGCCAACGCGCCCCGACAGCGTACGCGTCGACCGGTTGCTGGCGGAGTTGTGCTGGAAGAAAAGCAGGCAAGTGATGAGGACGCAGGAGGTGTAGTTAAACAGATGAGAATTTACAAAGTGTAATGGGGAGAAAATAGTATGCAAGGGCAGGAAACGGTGAGAAAGTTCGGGCCGCGCGCCAGCGAGCGAGTGCGGCGATTTCACGACGCCTCACGTTGCCGAGCTTCACGAGTCCGGCACGAATATGACGACTCCCGTCTGAGAGTTCATAGAGGTATAAAATTCACATACGTGGAAATTGACGGTGGAATGCGTGCATGTGGCCTCGCAGGGAATTAGCATAGTCTCGGGGTAGTGGGGGAGATTTCACAACGCCTACGAGGCGCCTGCCGATTTCGTCAGAGTAGCTCGCGGGAAGTCTGGGGCTCGATATCAGAGGCATATGTATTGTTTAAATTAGTGCAGAGAATTGAGCGAATTCGCAAGTTCCCAATTTCGCAAAACCGCAGGCCATAAGAGATTAACAAGAAAGCTGTAGGCACTCACCCAACTCGATTTATATTGGAGAATTGAATGTGCAGAGACAAGTCAGACATTGAAGTGTAGGATCCTCAACTATCACACACCAGTTCCGATTGAAAGCAAGGGATACAGATGGGCTGCTAGCATGCGTTCCATGCAAACTAGATTAGCAGTGAGCTTTGCATATATCATGCGTACCCCACTAACAGTACCTGCAGGTCCAATAAATACATTCTTACTGTGGCCTAAATTTCACTTTGGGTGTTACGGGAATGTTCTTATTAGTGCCTTGGAGGTTACTGTCTTTAAACGATTATAAATCTACTTGATGCAAGCATTCGTGCTTTGTGTGTGCTCTTCTTGTATTTCAACAAGTTTAAGCACACTCACAGATTATGCACCTGCAGGTGCTGCTGCTGGCTGTCCTTGGACGGCTGCCTTTCATTCCACTTTCAAAGGCTTTGCCAAAGCCTCCCCTGGCCAACCGACACTGCACCTGCTGTACCCAAGTACTGCCTGGCCTTTCGTTGGTGCTCCATACGCTTTACCGCCAGGAATAGTCATTCCTTCATCCATCATCTGGCCGCTTGGACCACCCGTTCAGAAGCCAGCACATTTGCTCGACACATCGGTCCAGGCACTGCTGCCATATCGGTGCACCCACCGATTATGTACTTTCAGGTTAGTTATTGCATGTTGTGGAACCTGCCATGATGTATAGCTGTTAGCAGTGCTGTGGCCTCTGGTTATTTGAAACATATTCATGAAGCAGTGCTGTGCGTTTGGAGCGTGTCATTGCTTAGCAGAGATATTGAAGAGAATCTGGGGCCGCTGACTAAAAGGCAAGAAGAGAAATTGAAGTTACTTTGAAGCAAGTATTCGTATGTAATCAAGCCAAGCAAACATTTAGGATCTTTCGATATGGTTTTGAACTTGCAATACGAACTGGTGTGGAACTACTTTCTATTTTAGGTAAGCTTACAATTTTATCTACTTCAGATCATACTGGTATTAATCACACTGTACCTAAAAGTACATCCCGCAGTCTGTAGAATTCCGACAGCACGTTTTTAGCAGTTTCTCATGACAGGCACTATTCAAAGTGATTGGAGGATAGTCGAGGTAGCACCAATCTTGAAATCAGAATATGGTACTTCACCATTACATTTCCTTAACAAGCACCATATGCAAGGTCGGGGAAGATTTTATCCACTCTCAAGTCGCTAATTATTTATCAAAGCACAATATCACATTCGAATACCACCACGGTTTGCACAAGGGTTACTTGAGAAACACAAATTTCAGGATTTGTTCACGATCTACAGTGATCCATTGGCACAGGCTTACAAACGGCGGTAGTTTTTCTCAATTTTTCTAAGGCATTCAATCGCATTGCACAGCAGACTACTTCTCAAACTTCACCCTAGTGTCCTCACTTGAGCGAAAGATTTTCATTCTTCTCGAATGCAGTTTACTTCTCCTAATAACTATATACTTCTTTTGCTCGTGCCACTTTTTTTTGTCCCTCCAGGCAGTTTGCTTGATCCTGTCTATCTTCCATGTTGCATATCCTCCCATGTAGGTCTATTTGCAGACGATGTTGTAATTTATCACACAATTTCTTTCAACAATTACCGTCAATGCTTTCAATCTGCTCTTAACACAATTAACTCCTGGTGCTGCAAATGGCTAATGTCGCTTATCTCTAAAACAGAGGGCATGACTTTAACAGTGGCAAGTCTCGAATTGTAAATACTTACTTCATTAACAACAGCCTGATTATCTCTTGAGACAAAGGTGTTTTGGTAGGCTGGTAGGGGGGGGGGGGGGCTTGCATGGTAAATTTATAAAGGTAGATAGATTGGGAACTAAGACGTATGATTGATATTTTCATTTGTACACCAAAACTCGCTTTATTTTATATATTTAACCCACTGCAGTGGCTAGGGTTGTGTAGTGTGGAGGCAAATGTCGGTTAGATACCGCTTGGTGTGGCCGCTTTTCAGATGGAGGCAACACGTGAAGACGCCCGTGTGTCGCGATTTCGGTGCGTAGAAAAATACCCAGGTGGTCAAAATTAATGCGAAGCCTTCCCCTGCAGTGCTCCCCATATCCCAAGTGTAGCTTTGGCGTATTAAAACGCCGTTTTTTTTTTCATGACTTTGGAATATTACCTGCTGCTGTAGCAGGTGCAACATAAAGGTGAAATTATACACAACATCCATACAATATGTTTCCAAGAGCTAAATATAAAGGTCATATTGAAGTGCGTTTATGGGTCGATCTCATAGAAGTAGTGAAAGGTTATATACTCCGGTGTAGGTTAAAAACGGCAATTGCTTATGTAGTGTAGTCCAGTGTTTGACGGAATGCCATGTAGACAGCAGTGTTGTGGAATGGGCGTGCCCATTCCATTCCAATTCTGTTCCGGGGAATTACAAGTTGCCTAAATTCCATTATTTTCAATTCCTCGGAATTCTGGAACATCGCCCATTCCCACTGCGGGAATTGCCGGGCAGTTCAATTCCATTCCTCTAATTCCTCAACGTTTTATCGGGTGATTATCAAGTTACCAATGAACCCACCATTAGGCTGATGTTATTACACGAGTTAAGAACTGCTAAAATACGCAAAACACGTTACCAAGGTCGAGGGATAGTGGCTTTGTGGCATATCTTGTTCAGTGCAATCACCCTACTAATTCCCACAGGGGCAGTTTTCCAGGTAGTAGTATTTGCATGGTCAGCACGTCTTTACGAGTTGTGATGCCTTAGTATTGTTTAAGTGTGAATGTGTTAATGCTAACGTGACGACATGTTCTATTTTTGTGCTGACAAAAGTATGGTTGAAGAAGACATTATATTCCTTAAGCAGTTAACACGCGTATGGAGCGGTCGTGAACATGGTTAGAACTATAATTTTGTGGATGAGGAACAGAACCTCCGGATCTTGTGGTATCACTTGGAAGAATTACCGTTCAAGCACCTTATCCTGCCTTTACACCAAATACTGATCACGGGCCGCACAAGGTCGTCAGCACTCACACATGTCAAGCGCGCCTTGAAAGCACAGATAGGTTCAGAACTTCCTGTGTTTGCGTGTGTGCAGGTACGCAATGTCACCCTTGCCGAAAAGCTTAGTTACGTGCGTCAGGTATCATCCACTGCGCACGAGCGAACATTCAGGCTGTGTTTAGAGTAGGCGCGACCTTTGTATGGGTGTTTCGATGAGAACCAACGCGCAGGGTGAATTCTTTTTTCTCTCGTTAGTGTATACTGGGCTAGTGCATTGGTTCGTATACTAATCTGCGTCATGTTTTTTTTCCTCTTAGAAATTGGGTGATTGTTCACACTTTAGCACCACGCAAACTTTGGCTCTAGCTAACTGAAGAATGACTTAGAGAATGCGTTGCGACCTTGGACTCAGCAAAGCTGAGTCCAAGGCCTGCGTAACTAATTGTATAACTGAGGCCTGTATAACTAATTTGAGGAGTTGCATGCAGTGGAGTAGCAATGAAGGTTCCCCCAAGTATCCTCTGGTCTGGGCGATCAACCGAAAGAAAAGATGTAAAAAAAATGATAACGATAATAATAGAATAAACCTTTCGGCAGCTGGTCAGTCTAGTCTTGTGGAAATCCCTACACCAGAAAAAAGTGCGTAGGTGTCCTCATTGATATATTGTAGGGTTTAATGCGCCGACGCAAGGCAGGCAATGAGGCGCGCTGTAGTGTAGGGCTTCGGATTAATTTTGACCACCTTAGCCCGTAATCTCGTTCACACGAGCGTTTTTGCTTTTCGCCTCCATCAGGAAAGCAGCCGCCGTGGCCGGGAATCGAACCAGGACCTCGTGCTCACCAGCGCAATTAGGTCTCCTCGTGAATTTTATATGCTGCAATAAAGGTCTGTAGCTGCCGTGAAAGGTCAAAAGAAAGTTTATTTTGGTTTCATTCATCAAAATTACGTAACAAAAATGGTGTAAGCCAAACGGGCGCTTCGCCGTTCAGTTCTGAAAACAGGAAGTGTAAATGACGGCTGCTTCAACAATCAGTTCTAACAACAACAAAAAAGTGAAGTGATACAGTTGCCTTCTGCCTGTGTGCTGCGCTTCAAAAGCGAGCTGCTTAAAAGAGGTGTTTGAGAGCCGGTTTCGCTTCGCTGTCTGTCACTAAAAGAAATGCCATGAAAAACACGCATTCCACGTCAGCTGACGTCGCATTTACAAAGAAAACTGCCCTTGCGAGTCGGGAAAGCAAGGGAAAGTGGATAGCGCTCGGTTTCCGTTAGGTCGGAACCGTTTGGAAACAAAGCTTTCCGCGTGCAGCTTGCAGGCGCAGGCGTGACCACACTTCCTACCACATGGGCTCTCCTGTTTCTGGTGGATTCTCGAACCAATATTTTAAGCCTTCGTAGACGCTGCTTCGGGCAAAGGCGTCCGAGTGTATAGACAGGAGGGCCAGTATTGCAAAACGCCCTGGGGGAGGAGGGAGAGCGCAAAGGGAGATAGGGCGTAAGCTGATTTGTGACATTTCGCTGTGAACACAAGCACCGCACCTGCATCCCGCTGACGGCGATGTGGGAAGCGATCACCGACGGTTCCAGACGCAAAAAACAAAACTGAAG
Organism: Haemaphysalis longicornis; assembly: GCA_013339765.2. NCBI lineage: Eukaryota > Metazoa > Arthropoda > Arachnida > Ixodida > Ixodidae > Haemaphysalis > Haemaphysalis longicornis. The sequence continues at coordinate 97,964,113 of CM023458.1, forward strand.
CGTGGGGAGACAGCTCGCAGCCGGGGCGAACGTGCCGCAAAGGTAAAAAATCACAAGGCGAAGTTGGTGGGAGAGATAGGGGGGATGCCACCGCGATAGTTCTCCACGACGGATACCAACGGCTTAGAGACGCGTTTATTAGGCGGAGAATCGAAACGAACTTCGTAGCAGCGCTCTATTTAAGGACATAATTGTAGTGGTATCGCTGCTTATATAAATACCGTGCTTGTAATCAGCCAATCGATTTTAACAGTACTGATTTATTGTTAAATGCAAGGCTCCGGCTTACTAACGTTTGAAGTTGGGCTGGCGGGGTCTGTTGCGTATTTTTGCATATTTTGACAAAAAACAGCGCGTAGAAGGGAAAGTGCGCTTTATTTTGGGAAGAATACATGTAATTCCCTTCCCATTCCATTCCGGGCAAGAGGCGCTAATTCAATTCCCATTCCATTCCTTCAAGTATCATCTCCATTTCATTCCGGGATCGCGAAAATGTGGAATGATTCCGGATTCATTCCAATTCCGGAATGGTAACTCCGCAACACTGGTAGGCAGGTAAAAGCATTATTGTAATGATGAAATGTAGGTCACTGACCAAGTCAAGAAAGCCACTTAACGTTTTGGTGCTTGTTCACGGTGAGCATGTGCCGTGGAAAACGAAGCTATATATTGGGCATTACGCGGCGCAATGAGTTCGCATACATGTGGTGCAGATGGTCATCCATTATGTTGATACTGTTGGGCGTCGTCTGATCGTTGAGGGACTCGAGCAGTAATCGAGAAGATAGATTGCACTCAGTTGTCAGTAATTTCGCCTTGTTCCAGTAGATCACGTGTCCCGTCCTCTCACAGTTCTATGCCAGTGCACTTGTTTTTGCATGGCCCTTGTTCACTTCGTTCTAGTGCTGCGTTAACCTTCTGTGCAGATTGCCCGTTTCGCCAATGTACACTGATTTGCATTCGGTGCACGGAATCTAATAAACAACACCTGGAAGCTTGGCGCGTGAGAGGGGGTCTTTTACGCTGACAATGTCAGAACGCAGCTTGCTAGTGGGCACATGCACGATGTATGCACAGCGTTTCTTGAAAATGCGTGTGAGAGCTTCACTGATGTGTGGGACGTAGGTAATTGCTGCACGTTTTGATGCAGTCCTTGTGGCTGCCTAAAGCATTGTATTCAAAAAGAAGCGAAGATGGCGACTAGCAGGAATCCGCATTGACATCAGCAGGCAGAAGCGTCCACAAGGCCTGCGTCAAAACGTGCTGCAATTCTCGTCTTACACATCAATCAAGATTTTCACGCATTCTCAAGAAACACAGTGTGCACATCGTGCACGTGCCCACTACCAAGCTACGTTCTGACATTGTCAGCGTGAAAGACCCCCTCTCACGCTCCAAGCTTCCAGGTATTGTTTATTATATACCGTGCGCGGAATGCAAATCAGTGTACATTGGCGAAACAGGCAATCTGCCCAGAAGGTTAATCCAGCACCGGAACGAAGTGAACAAGGGCCATGCAAAAACGAGCGCACTGCCAGAGCATTGTGAGAAGACGGAACACTTGGTCGCATGGGACGAGGCGGCGAAAGTACTGAAAACCAAGAGCAATCTTCCTTCTCGATTGCTGCTTGAGTCCCTCATCATTGAGACGATGCCCGACACTATCAACAGAACGGGCGGCTACCTGCAGCATATCTATGCGAACTCATTGCACCGCCTAATGACCAATATATAGCTTCGTATATTTAGCTTCGTATAGCTACAGCGCATGGTCATTCTGGACACGGTACCCGTATGGGTACCCAAATGTCAACCGGCTTTTTTGACTTGGTCAGTGACCCATGTTTCATTGTTGCAAAAGCTCATACAGTCTATCAGTCCACCGAAGCGACATACCCGGAAAAGGAGATTGCACTTATGCGTGACATCGTCTTCTTTTTGTCATGTAGTGTTCGGGTGAGCACGTGCACCTGAGGCCCATTTCACGGAAACTAGCTTACGCTACTACAGGCTAAAGCCTGGGTGAGGGTGTGCTAATGTGTTCTGTTGGCCCATTAGCATTGATGAATTAGCTCGTGCTATTTGCCAGCTTCATGGAATGCTCTACAAGCACCCTTGCAACGTTGCACATAACCGTAGACCAGGGTGTACAGCTTTCCATCATTGCCTACATTTCACACCAACCTCACAAATTGGACCATTTTTTTAAATCTTTTGTGTTAGAATGAATACAGGCATAAATATCAAGTAGCTACTTCAATTTTCTGCTCCAGTATTTGTGGTTAGCTACATGTCATTGCTGCCTTTTTTTCTTTTTGGGTCACAGCTGTATGCAGGTTGCGACACTTGGCTGTGCAAGGATGCCTGGGGCACAATGTTTCGGGCTTCAACTGATTCGATGTTTTGCCGGCTTGCGGCAAATACTTTTTGGATGGTGGAGCAGATGCGAGACAGGAGTGTGACTGGGACGCTCTCCAACAAGAGCAAGTCGCAAGGGAAAACGAAGCCCAAACCAGCCCTGACACCAGAGAAGGTCGCATCCCTGAAAGGTACTGCATGTGATAGCTGACATCAGAACTCATAGCTAACTCATAATTTAGCAAAAGCAAGCATCCCCTAATATGAAACTTCTGGCACAATAAATGATCTCACATTGTGCCTGAATGCTATTCCAGAATAATGGTTTGCTGCGGGCCCAGTATGTGTTAGCTTACAAGAAAAAAAGCTGCAGGGTATTAGTTTATTCCCCAGAGTGTTGCTTTTTACTGGCAACCTGTTTGGCAATATTTGTTACCGTTTTACCACATTGTTTTTTGTTCACAAGGTCATTGAACCCTTAATTATTCTATTTGTCTACAGCTTTTTTTCAGATCTATGTGGCCAGGACTGCGTCTGCGGAGCCCACTGAAGGCAGGCTAAAGGTGGTGCGAAAGCACCTTTCGCAAAAGCTCGGCGACATGCAGCACAAATAAATGAGTGAGCAGCACAAAATGAACTTCTCTATTTTTATTTTACTAAAAGGCCTACATGCTTGCCAAACTTGTAAACCAGTTCCACACCTCACAGCATGTGTCCTAAGTCAATCTCGTCATCGGACCTATAGCTTCACCAACAGACTGCATTCAGACCAACAGACTGCCATCAGACCGACAGACTGCTATAAAGCCGACAGACTGCCTTCAAGCCAACAGGCTGCCTTCAAGCCAACAGGCTGCCATCAAGCCAACAGGCTGCCATCAGACCAACAGGCCGATATGCCGAATTTTCGGATTGGCTGTCGGTCCAACAGCCTGAATGTCTGTTGGGATTTCTCTTGGGGTTTCGGCACTGACAGTTTCTGGTCCCAGATATAAAAAAACATTGTCGCAAAGCCGAATACAGCTCCAGTCCGCGCAGGGCCAACGGCATCGTTTTTGATCACGTTGCAGGTATAGCTGGCTAACACCACCGGTATTCCTACATCGTGTCCTAGATCACGTGGTCAATGAGACCAGCTGAAACAGGAGAACCAGATTAATAGACACCGCGATTTGTACTCCATAACCAGATGTTATATATGAGAAAGGACCGTAAGACTGAGCACTAACCACATACACATGCGCCACATCTCGATGACCAGACGGGCGGTGCGGTGAGAAGTGTGACGCCTCTCTAAATAATGGCAGTGAACGCCAGGTATTTGGGCACACACTAGAATCTGATATATAGCTGCCTGGGAAAATCGCAGGCGCCGCTCGACAGGCTTCCCATTCGCTATCCAGAATGGATGTGGCCGACGCAGTCGCTGCACTGGCGAATCCTTGATATTATGGCCGATGGACGCAGCCAACGAAATCGCCGCTGCTGATCTCTCTCCCGTTTCTTCTTTTTGATTAACCGGCATAGTTGCTCCGTTAGCAAAAAAATTGATAGGCTGCAGTCGTTCATTTAAACCACAGCTGCAACAGGCACTAACAAATCAAACCAAATCGTTGTTATTTATTCAAGGTGGTAACGCAAAAACCCCGAGAGAAAGCGGTAATGATTGATTGCTTGGATGAATGATTTGTAAGGTTTAACACAGCGAGGCAACGTAGGCGATGAGGCGCGCCGTAGTGGAGGGCTCCGGATTAATTTCGACCACCTGGGCATCTTTCACGTACGCCGAAATCTCGAACACCCGGGCATTGTTGTTTTTCGCCTCCAGCAGAAAAGCCGCCGCCGCGGCCGGGAATCGAACCCGCGAGCCCGAGCTCAGCAGCGCAACGCCTTAGCCACTGATCCACCGCGGCGGGTAAGCGATTATACTTCGCCGAAAGGATTAGGCAATGCGTGCATGGGAATCCAACCCGACTTGGCCTGAACCTAACCGAACGCCGCTTGCTTGTGTTGACTTTAGGCCGTCTACAGGGATCAGAAGTCGACTGCTGCACATTTCAAGTGACTCAAACAAACAGACATTCCGTAGCAATAAGGGGTAAACGATTCTTGGTCTTGATAATCGCATGTTCAACGTATCGTACCAAGGTATTTCCATTGTAGATTGCTGTTGTAACGTTCGTCCCAAGCGAGTACACGAGAAAAAATGTCGCTGAGGCCTAGCTGTGTTTGAAAGCAACTGAAATTAACCGAATCCGCTCTGCAGAGCTAAAGGTGGTGGTTAATTCCGGTTGCCGCTGTCGAACATTTAATATTCAGCGACATTCCATGGGACTTTTATTTTCTCCAAATGCTGCAGGAAACTTCACTCTTATCTGCGTGTTCGAGTACATGCTTTATCCGTGGGGGAAGACAGAGCAGTGCACGGACTACGTGTGGATCCGCTTCTTCGCTTACACCCGGTCAAACAGAGAGCAGCTCGTCATTGAGAAAAAATCTATATATTGTAAGTTTTGTGGTGTATAATGCTTTTTATTGTCGTGATGGTGCAAACTCCATTTATTTCTACTTGCTTCAATCTAGCACTACATAGACGCCCGTGTTCCCAGAATGACTAAAGACAAAGAACCTTACCACCGCACGCCTGGTTATCACAGTTTGAACAACTTTAAAAAAAACAATCAATGCCCTTCCACTTTGTGAAGAAGGATTACCTGCGAAGCGGGACACAGTCCACAAAGTGCATGAAACAAAACACGTTTGTTTGTAATTTGCTATCAAGCATATTTCCACGCCAATTTGCTGAATTCAATTTGAGAGTACCAGTTTGATTATAGAGGACAAATATGGAGCTGTCTCCTTACCTTCCGTGTCTTAGACATCTTACGTATGCGTAACACACCATCCAAAACCACTTGACTACTGAGGACATACCACACGTCGCATTGGGCTGTTTGACGTCCTCGTTTGATCCTCCCGCCTGCAGAACGGACTTGTCATCATTAGGGCATGAAATCTACTGCTGTGTGTGCGCGGCCCATCGCTCCGCTTTCAACTTCCGACCCATGCACCCCGGAATTGTAAGTCGGCTTCTGTATGAGTGGGCGCGGGATGTGAACCTCCACTGCGCTGTCGTTCAAGATGTGGCATGGGATGGACAGCAGGGTTCCTTGCACATCGATGGTGACGATGGCTCTCTGGCCTCGGATGCCGTACTGACCGCGGCTGTGAGAGAGACGCCTTATGCCCATAAGCGGCCAGCGGCGTGCGATCAGGCGAGAAAGATTGGACGGGCGCGGAGGGTATACGTTGTGGGCCTCAGCTGTGGAATGCATCGCAGCCTGCAAAGGTTCCACCATGGGTTCGAGGGAGCCAAGCCGTATACGGCAGCGGTGGTCCTCGCCACGCGTTCTCAGTCAAACCGAAAAGACGAAGTAGCTCCTTAGAAATGGATATAATTCCGGGTTTTCCAGGGTACAACAACCAGCCCTGGTATGACACTCCTAGCCCTGGCGCAGAGAGGGGGGGGGGTACCTGCCGACCGTACGCATCTAGCCCCAAAGCCCTATCCCGCAGGGCAGGTAGTAAGCAGCTCTTGATCCACCGAAGCGCTGCGTAAGTCACCGAAACGTTGCGGGTGATGGCACCCGGACAGGAACGGGAACGTACCATTAGACAGACTGAGCAAACAATAACACCTCATGATCACCTGCGCAAGCAGGAAGCGCGAAGCCAGAGGGTGCATGCAAATCCGGCTCCCGGTACGTAGCCGACCTCATGCTAGTAGGAAAACAACGGCCGCTTAAAGCCGAAGCGAGCGAGATGCGTGCATGTGCGGTACCTGACGGAGTTCGCGCCCGGCTGTCGTCTCCCTGGTCAGACTGATGCGAGCGCCCGCCGCGAGCGAGCCGGTGCGCACACCGGTGCGCATTGGTCAACCTCACCCCCTTACATGGAGTGGGCGCGAAGGCCAATTTTCGCCCCTATGGGATAGCGGATCGCGGGCTAGCGTCTTCGCGTAATTGGGAGCAGTCCCAATTAGTATCCCCCCCCCCCCCCCTCCCTAGATGCGATCGCCGACCTGAAAGCAGGCTGACTACTACTAACGAAAAAAGAACCATCGTCATCCAACTAATAAGGGTAGTGCCCATCAGCCTCTCCTCCAGCCCTCAACAATACTCTTCATGCATTCCCCTTAACTAAGCTACAACTACTATTAAACACCTTAACGTGATATGCGAAAACACCCCTATAACACAAGAATCTACAAGGGAGACTAAAACAGGTAGAAACTGCAAAATACCAAAATACCGCACGCATAATACAAACTACCAAATAAAACTAAGTCAACTTCAAACTGACAAAAAAAAATTGTACATGTATCATATGCTACGGCGAAACAACTAAACAAGTCGCAACCACCAAATACCGCCGGGGTAAACAAACACTACAAGGGGAAAAAACCTAAAACATGTTCAAACAGCCAGAAAACTAAATTTACAGGTGGAACTGTAATTCTGCCTGAAAAACGCATTCCTATCTACACACGCACACACACAGACGCACCCAAGCACACACAATGCGGCGAACATTGCAGCGATAGAAAAGGGATAAATAACCGTCACTCGTCAACACTATACAAATGGTGACGGAGATACGTTATGTCAATCAAGTACCCTAAGAGCGTGGCACAAACTGCACTGCTATATAACACAAGGCGGAGGGCGCTTCTTCAATGGGTTTCCCGCATTGTTCGGCACTCGGGGAGCAAAAGCATAGGTCGGAAAACTCACTCACGAGTGCACTCACACACCCCCCACTCACACTCATGAGTGAGTGGTGAGTGAGGCTCGCCATCGTTGTGGGCTGGTGAGTGCGAGTGCGAGTGAGCGCGAGTGCCGCTTGCGGCGAGCCCCGCCCAGGTAGCACAGGACTGTTCGGCCTGACACAGGCCGGTGTACTCTGGCCGGTGATTTTCTGTCCGGCCATTTTCCGGCAGCCATGTTCGGCCCATGTCCAAATGTGGGCCTGTTGGCCGTATACGGGCGTACTCCCATGGCTGTCCAACGGCCAGTGTCCGTCGGCCAGTCGACCGGCTTACGGTCATACGGCCAGATTCCAGCCGTAGGGCTCCGGCCATTCCAAAGCCACCCGTGTACGGCCGAATTACGGCCGCCGGAGGACAGCCGAGATGCGGTCGTCGGACTCCAGCCGTACTAAAGCTACCGGAAATACGGCCGTGCTACGGGCATTGGAGTTCAGCCACAGTAACTGTACTGAGGCCGGTCACTGCTTGTCGCGCAGCAGGTGATACATTCGCGCAGTGCAGAAGCAGCACAAACCCAGCATTGTGGGTCTAATGCAGCCACATCAAAGTGAGCTCGCGCGCAACCACGAGCCGTCAGGCTTTCAGCGCAGCCTTGCTTAATTACAAGCCTCAGTTGACAGCAAAATTAATTTATGAAACAGTGCTCACAAATTGTCGTTCCTTTAATTGCTGTGCCTCTTTTACTGCCGAACATAGAAAATTTTCAGTTCTTTGTAGAGCTTGAATGGATGTATTGTCCAGGTCCTGATATCCTCTGTGGGGCGGCTTACCTGTAATAAACGGGGAAAGAGGAGAAGGTGGGGGGCGGTGGAGGGCGCATACTTTAGTGGGTTGAATTTCAGAGAGATAAATTGCGGCGCTTTTAGCCAATTTCTTTTAGGGCAATATTCCAGAACACTTTCATGCTATGACTACATAAACTATTTTTATAACAGTTGCTTGACCAATTTTGATGTATATAAAACCGGTGTGAATGCCTTTACGAAGCGTTTTGCTTCTCAACAAAACAAGGAGCATTTAATATAACTCCTTCGCAAAAAAGTATGTCCAGTTTTTGCCCATTTTTTTTTTTGCAGAGACATTTGCTACTCGATCAACTTTTGTGATGATTTTGCGCAGGGTTAATGCTAAGAAGGAGCGAACAGGTACTTTCATTTTCAATCTATTTTAATGTTGTTTTCATGAGTATACGTCCACACCATTTAATAGTGCAAAAGAACTTAATTTTCTTCTAATGTGTTACTACGTTCAAAAAATTCGAGACGCGTTGCGAATGACGCCCTGCTTCAGGTGGCTGCAGTTGTATCCCTCTGTGTTCACGCAAGGACAGGCGTAAAATTAGAGTTACATAATTTGTTTCAAACCAATAACATAGCAATGGTTGCATCCATACAGGAAACCTTGCATACTGCAACGAATAGGGCAATAAATATTTTATTGGTCAAGGTTAAATGCGTAGGGTTCTCAACCCGTCGGAGGCAAACTTGTGCCTCTGGAAGTTTATTTATTTATTTATTTATTTATTTATTTTTATTCATTTATTCGTTCATTGTTTTATTTATTTATTTATTTATTTGATGCCTGCTTGCCTTTGCATGCATTACAAAAGGGAGATACATAACACTAATTATAAATATGAGACAAAATAACAAAATAATAATCTACAAAGCGCGCTGAAAATCAATGTAAACAGTTATTGCAACCATACGTGGAAGATAATTACACTGCAGTATTGATGTAAAATAAAATGAATCGCGCAAGGCGTCACCTTTAAAGGAAAGTTAATAATTTGCTTTAAGCTAGCGGTCCCACTTTGCGATATGTAGAATGGCGCTTGGACATACTTCTCCCCTTCTACTCCAGTTTTCGAATGATAGATATTACGGAAAACGTTCAACCTGTGGTTTCGTCTGTGATCTTTCACGTCCTCCCATTTCAGTTTACTTTTACTTTCTCTCATGCTAAGTTGAGCGTGCCAATTACCTTGTAGGAAGCGGAGCCGTGGACTCGGTGAGGGGATGTGGCTCTCCTACATTTATTGGGGTGCGCAAGGCCCGGCCGGAACTGGAGTGGGGGGGCGGCGATGGCAAGTGACCGCCCAGGCGCTCGGTCGAATTCGATCTCAAATTGTAGGGCGCTATGTCGGGCGAGAGGAAGGAGCCTCAGGCAGGACGACCGTTTGTCGCAAGGCAAAACCAGATCCTATTTTGTCAGCACCAGTGCGACCCCCGTGTCCTCGTGCGCTCGCGCGGCCACGCAGCCTGTGTCCATGTCCATCGGGCTGCTGCGCAAGGAGCGGCGCTCGATCCAGCGATGTCGCTGGAGCTGCCGCTACAACCTAATACGAATCGCACTGACATATTCTGTACGTTTTCGAGCGTATCAACCAGCTCTTTGGTGTAGGGATCCACCAAAACACATGCGTACTCCAAGATTGAGCGCACATGAGTGAAATACGGTTGTTCTTTTCAGTTAGATGAAGGTTCACTGAAATTTCGTCTCAGAAAGCCAAAAACATATGCAGCCGTACCTTTTTTGGTGTGAACCTTGCTATTTAACCTCTAACCACTCCCTAAATAAACTCCAAGGTATTTATATTCCTCGGCCGTTGTCACAGCAGCATAATTTACGGTATACGCATTCAATTGGAATGAAGGTTTTCTTGTAAAGGTGCCGTTAACACACTGTTTAACATCCAAAAACTTTTCTGAATCAGCACACCAGGATGTTATTAAATTCGAATAAAGCTGCAGGTATACGGAATTACGTTCATTCGCTATAGTCCGGTAAACTACACAGTACTTTTGAACAACGCTATAGGGTCAATAGTCATAACAATGCAAAAATCTATTCATTCAGTTCATAGGATGAAATGTACTATGCAGAAGGTGATATGGAACACCATCATTTTCTTTTTTGCAGTCCAAGAATATACAGTCAGCCACTTTAGGCTTATCTATTGCAAGAGCCAAATCGTGCGTGAACTCAACAATCTACGTTCAGCAAGAAAATCCTGACAAAATTCGTGTTTGCTAGGATGCTGGCGAATATGTTTAACCAAATGAGTCATATCCCAAGAGTAGCTAAGCTCACCTTCAAACATCGGAACTAAATTAACAGCTAGGCTTCGTCAGTGACAAGGCTCTGTTGTTATCGCAAATTTAAAATAATTTTTTTTTCTAAATAGGCAGTCGTAAAATCCTATGAAGTAACATAGTGCAGGGCATGAAGTTGATCCTACCAATGCACGAGCAAGTCTCTTCTACGTTTATCACCAACAACATAGTGCAACATTGCTTGTCGCAGTTTAATTGTAAGCAGAATAACTTGCGCTTTTGCTCGCACTTGCCTTTCTTTGGTGGAGAGTCCTTGACATGGTGGCGGTTTAGCTCCTGCGTGGTGGCCGCTTGCTCGACGCCCTCCAAGGCCGGTTATTTTGGTGAACCATCTCCATTTCGGGTCGGATATCTATGCCGGGTCGATGTCTCCAATGCTCTATATTTCTTGAGGGGGCGAATAGCATCGAGCTGATGCGTCGATGAAGCCGGCGGGAGAGGCGTGGTAGCGGCGATGACTGGCGAGGCTTTGCTCACCCATCGTTGTGGCACAGTCTTCTTGTGGCAATAAATGACATTTTGATGGCCTAAAGGGTTCCCTGCTAATGTCCAGTGAGTCCTTGCACCTTGCCCGTTCACCGAGAACACTCATTACTGTTTGACAAACGATGTTCGTTCATTTGAAACGTAGAAGCACGGAGCGGATGAAAAACGCGTCCCCGTAGTTCGGCTCCCTAACGGCTTTTTCTCCCCCCAGGAAAAAAACGGTCGGTCTCCTTCCAAACACGTCTATGCATGAATTCTCGGCGCCCAGGTACGTGCCGTTGCTCGGCTGTATGCAATTTGCCGAAAAAATGACGTAAAACCAGATACCTTACGTAGGCCGGTCTCCTCTTGAACACCGGTTGCCAAATATTCTGTGGTCATTCGCTTGCCGTAATTCGGCTGAGGACAGCTAACCGAATGAAAAACGTATATTCTGGGGCCGTGAGTCGGCCGGTATCCTTCATAACACTGGTTGCCCGAAGAAAACGAATATTCTACCGCCGGACGCGCGGTTCCCGTTGAAACAACGAATGCACGGCAGCCGCGCTACGGCCGGTCTCCTTTCGAACACCAACTGCCGCAAAAATACACATATTCTGTGGCCGGTCGCTTGCCGTGCTTTGGGCGATTACCTCTTCCCGAAGAAAAAACGGATGCCCTAAGGCCGTACTTCGGCCGCTCTCTTTCTCAACATCGGCAGCCGTAAGAGAACTGAATATCTGGCAGCCGGTTCGCTGCCGTTGTGCGTCCGGACACGGGCGGACGGAAAAATACCGAAGCGCGGGTTGCCGAATGTTGGCCGTTCAACGCATGATTAGTGGCTGCCAGAACCTGGATGCTGGCCGGACATGCCAGAAAGCGGCCATAGACGGTCCGGTCTTGGGGCACACTTTCTGTGCCGCCTGGGCGCTCACCACTCACAAGTACGAGTGCCACTCGCGGCGAGCCCCACTCGCCACTCGCGAGTGCGAGTGCCACTCGCAGCGAGCGCCACTCGCGACTCGCGAGTGCGAGTTCCACTCGCAGCGAGCCCCGCTCACCACTCGCGAGTGCGAGTTCCACTCGCGGCGAGCCCCGCTCACCACACACGAGTGCGAGTGCCACTCGCGGCGAGCCCCGCTCACCACTCACGAGTGCGAATACCACTCCCGGTGAGCCCCTCTCAGCACTCGCGAGTGCGAGTGCAATCACCACTCACGAGCGCGAGTGCACTCATTACTCGCAAGTAGTGAGCCCCGCTCGCCCCTCGCGAGTGGCGGGTGCACTCGCGCAATTTGCGGTGCTTACCGCTGTGAGCGCCGACCCTTCAGCTTGTATTCGTGTTGGCTATTCTTTGCAGGAGCCGCTCGCTGTGGTGGTTGGGCGCTGGAGCTATCCACTCGTATGCTCAGCCTCTTGCGGGACTGCATTTAGCAATGCCGTCACTGCACTCCTGCAATGGGGAACCATGGAATTGACGTTTCGGTGACATGTTGATTTAGGAATACGGTTTGCATGGACTTCTGGTGCTGTAATTCACGTGTCATGCCTCATGGAGGGCATGCTGTGCACACTCGCGCGACGACTGCTGTTTAGGGCTAGGAGTGTTTTGTGTCGAAATTGGTGTTGGTAACTTTGTTTCGACAAAGAGGATTCATTTAACTATCGCTGCGCGCTGATATATAAGCACCGCAGTATGGTGTCATGGTTGCTGGTGTTACACCACTGGCTTGCTTGCTACAGCTATCGATATATAGGATTTTCTACAGCGCAAATTGTGAGCGCCCGTACTCGTTGGAAAATGCGTAAGAGATTTTCATGGATGCGGGAATAAAAAAGGCGGCTCGGATCGGATGGGTGAAAGGCGTGTTGGGGAAGACGTGGCCTGTTTGCGAGGCATTGGCGTCCCAAAGGTATCAGGATTTGTCATTACTCGTTACAACGGCGGTTTTTTATGACACTTCACTTTTACGCGGACCTGGCGTCATCCATCCCTCTACAGTAATTACGGTCCTTTACTTAAAGAGTCGATTTGCTGCTGCTTGTTTGGCACACCTGAAAGCTTTACCGCTCGGGTTTTATTGCAAAATGCACGGCATTTTTGCGTTGCGTCATGTTGTATGTATGTTGCATTGATTACTGTATGCCAATGTGCGTACCTATCGCAACGTGCAGCGAACGAATAAGCTCGCTTTCCCAAAGAGCTGACACAACTATCTGTCATCATGACTCGTCGACTGCGTGTATTTATTATCTACTCGTCGACTGCGTCAATTATTAGAGCTTTCTAGCTCTACCAGCCAACGGTTCTTTTGTGGCATGCGGAACGAAGAACTCCTACCATCATGGCGGTGGCAGAGGGGGGGGGGGGGGTGTTCACTCACGGAGCACAGTGCAGATGGCGCCGCGAATGGTTACCCAGCGTTCCCCGCGCAGGTGCTTGCTCACAACGGCAGGCGCACGAATTTGTCGTCTGCTCTAGCGACGGTTGCTTTGGGCCTGGTTTTCATTCAGCGCCTGTGGAGGGAGAGGGCGCCTTGAAGGCAACACATTAAACAAGTGTGACTGGAGGCTGTGAGAGAAGACGCATTACGCGCGTGCCGCCCTCCTGCTGACCCTTCGAAAGAAGTACCTCTCCGTTTTGTTTGCGCCGACGCACGTTCGTTGGGGACGCCATCCACGCGAATCCCGGGTAACGGCTGGGGAGGAGAGGGGGATGGCGCTATTTGGCGCGAATCTCAGGTAACGGCTGGCAGAATCTCTAGTTTCACTCTTTCCAGAGGCACGTGTGGGAAGTCAAGTGACGCCACATGGGCAATAATTGTGGGTGCCGCGTAAAGCTTTGCTTTCCAACCGCCTTCACAGCGTGGATAGGATTTGTTTTGTTGTCTGGCTGCCGCTAAAGTTGGCGTATGCGTTCGTGCGGTTTGACAATAATCGTGCGTTATGTCTGACTCTTCATTTGCCTGCTCGAATAGGGAAGTACGAATCGCTACTGTTGCGTGCAGCTTCTGAAATATATATTACATGAAGGTAAAATGCGCGCCGCCCTTGCTGATATGTTATCGACGGTCATTTTCTATTACGGCTGTGTGAAATTGCATGCTATTTGAAATTTAGACCCGGCTCCCGCCTTTTGCTTTTTTAACTTTCTGTGCACGGTTGTCAACCAGCTAGTTATGAAGGGCAAATTGCTTGCGATGTTTTATTTTGGTATTTTGCTTTATGGTTAGCTTGAACACTAGTTTTCGCCGTGTACGCTGCGCTAGATAGCTGTACAGGGCTTCCCACAACTAGTGCTCCTCACTTTTATGTCCGATAGATTGTTGTGAGTGAGTGAGGGAGAGCGAGGGAGATTTTTGTTCGTTTGACTTGGGAAACGTGTTCACGCGTTGGTGCTGAGTAACTGTGAAGTGCCACATTATCGTCATTATCGGCGTTTCCAAAGCAACAAGAAGTTGCGTGCTTGCGTCCGTTAGCTCTCGTGTTTGTATTGAGAGGTTTGAAATCGAAGATGGTCACGGGTCGGTAATAGGAAAATACTCAATGATCCCGTTTTTGCAGTGGAAAAGTTTTAGGGGCGGGGCAGTTGGCGTCTCCTGTCGTCGTCGTCGTAATCATCGTTCGTGTCATGTAGTCACGGTACTAAAACACCGTAAAACTCATTTACGCCTCGCGCTGGAACGTAACGCGTACAGAAAAAAAAACACCGGGGCACTCGTTTACGCCTCGCGCTAGAGAGCTTCGCGCTTCAAAGACAAAAGGCAATTGGAGCAAAGCTGCATACCCATACTACCCCAGAGGTTTCATCTCCGTTGGGAAAAATGCCAAGGCACCAGGAATACTTGTGCACTGCATGCTTCGCCCTTCACCAGGTTTCATGTTAGTGGAAATGGCCCGGGATTTTTTTAATTTGCACAGTACGGGACGACCGTAGTAGCGTCGCTTGTCAGTGCACTGCGTGCGACAAGTTTAGTATACCCCGCTTGTTAATTTTATTAAGGGGCTCATTGTTAGGCAGGACCATATCATTCATAACAAAACTGCCGCATTTCGCGATGTCATCGAAGTTAAGCCGGCTTTACATGCCGTTTTTTTCGCGCCCGCCCACAGAAGACGCGCAATTTTTGTAGCCTCAGCAAGGGCGAATACGCATTAGCGGGATTCATAATTTTCGCTACGTTGGTGTTTCGGCGTATATTTGCAATTTCACTGTGCACATTGCTATAAAGGGAACACTGGGAACCCTATAAAGGGAACAATTGGGAACACTGAATTTCGCCGCAGAACGCGGTAGCGACAATTTGGTTGTATGTGGCGTGATTGTATGTGGCGGCATCCGCATTTGTGTTGTTGCACAGAAAATCGAAACGCAAAACCGGTACTGTGCTTGCGTATTCCTAATCAGTTTAAATAAATTCCAATGACATTTGTACGTTTTTCGACGCGTTCAAGACGCTTCTCTCGCGAAATGAAGTTCTAAGAATTCTGTCGCTTTTGCAATGCATGCGGCTATGCGATAAAATGTTCAGAAATTTTCCTTTTCAAAGTTTACCGCGAAATTATCTTGAACTCAATGTGTTTTGCACGATGTTACCGAAAGTTGGTTTCCCATAGTTGACGGCCTCAGTGCAGAACTCCGATGTGCGCCTGTGAACCAGGAACGATATATTGAAGTTCTGCTTCCAGCGACGGGTGCTCCTCGTTTGCGTGACAGATGGACGTCATGGACCGTTCACTCGATGGCTTGCCGCGACTCGAGACGTTGCGCATAGGCGTGGCTGCTCCGACTACACTAAGCGAGTCGCTCGGTGTTTCTTGAGCGCCTCTAAACGTCTAGTCTCGTTCATCTTAAGCGCACAGAAACACATGGACACAGAAGACAAGGACAAGCGCTAATGAGCCCTTGTTTTCGTGTCCTTGTCCTTGCCTTCTATGTCCGTGCGTTTTTTGTGCGCTTAAGATGAACGTTATGGAATACCAAGTAGCCTGATACTTCGCCGCTCGGTCGTCCGCTCTGTCTCTCTGCCTACCATAAGCTCGTGGCTCGGCGTGTGACCTGGCCGTGTGAGGACCCCGGCTAGCGCAACTGGCGCCGTATCCGTTGCAGTCGCAGGCCGGCTGCAACTGCGGGGCTAGAATATTTTTCGGAATTTATCAGAGGCTAGTAGCCGAAGGTCCGACGCCGCAAGGCCCGCAGCTATCCCAGTCAGAAAGTATAGCTGTGCTGCAACGCCGATATACGCAAGTCAAATCGTCGTTGGTATTACAACACTGGATTGTGCGATTACACGTGCCAGTAATAGGTCACGAAGAAATAGGGTGCTGAACACACGATTCAAAGAGCGGATACAAATCACGTATATTACAAGCGAGTCGGGATAGGAACTAGCAATGAGGGAAGTGGCTAATGTTTCATTAACCGCGTTTATTGCAGCAATAAAACTTCATTTATTCGAAATCAACATAAGGCACCGTTGAAGGACCAGAATCTATTTAATACTTCTAGAAAAATTCACAACACACTCAGTCGTAAAACGAAACGGTGACAGCCTAACATAACAAAACACCACTCAAGACAACTTCAACGATAAAAGCAAACAAAATATCAATAATATAAAATATGGGTCAAAAAACACTTATATTACAGGCAAAAACTAAGTCGCCAACAGAGCTACGGCGTCACCATAACAGCAAAACTGACAAATAAACAGATGGCACCCTGAGATTATATGTATACTAGGCAGGCCACAAACCAACGGGAAGCAGTTCAGGTGACAGAAAAGTTGCTGACTGAGGCCTTCTCGGTTCCTAATTGTCTCGGCAAGGAGGATAAGGTGCTCGACCGTGCACGGCAAAAAAGATGACCTCCTTGCCCTCTGCAAAGAACCGGCAGTGAAAAAGAGCCGTTCAACCGCACCGGATGACGCCGGCACTCCTAGGCAAACCCGCGCCAGCTTTTA
Organism: Haemaphysalis longicornis; assembly: GCA_013339765.2. Classification (NCBI taxonomy): domain Eukaryota; kingdom Metazoa; phylum Arthropoda; class Arachnida; order Ixodida; family Ixodidae; genus Haemaphysalis; species Haemaphysalis longicornis. The sequence goes on from CM023458.1 coordinate 97,980,843, forward strand.
TAATCTCGAAAACGAAGTATCGTGCTCACTCCAAAACTCGAATACACCCACCGAAGGTGAAAGTTCCTCGAGATATTTTTCAATCTCCGAGAGTTGGCGATCAGCTGTGGGTGGGCACAGGCTATTCAAAAAGCTATAAGGGTCCGCTAGGTCGGATATATCTTGGGGTCCCGTCAGGTCCGCCTCACCAGGCTGTGGCTCTCCCTCCAGCGGACCAATTTATGTGCCCTAAGGAATAGAATATAGTTCTCTAATAACTGGTGCCGAAACAAGTATTTCCCAAAGCAAAACTTCATTAATATCCTGATCGTTACAGGTGCGTATTTCAGACTGTATAGGATGACTTAACACGACTACATGACGCTATAGGACGCGTGAACAGCTGCTGCTGCGCCACAGTGTTCTCGCTTTAAAGACCTCTCTGAAAAAGCAAAAGGTTACAATGCACACTTCCTTAAGAAAAGTTAAAATGTACGGTGATCATTTTCGAAAGTGCACTCCAGAAAGACTTTGGCAAAAGTAGTCACCGGGAGCAGAACCTTTATATTAAACCCCATGTACGACAGTGTCCGCCATATCTATGCTATGCTATGGCAGCAATGCTGCCAATCTATTTATTGTAAAATAAGTTGGACGCAAACTTGCGCTTTATTTTTTACATAAAAAAGCGCCGCGAAAAATTTCCGTTCGCGCAAACCGTCGAGGAGAAGGCCGTACCTTTTCCAGCTCTATTAGCTCTTTCACGTCATCCAAGGCTTGCTCAGCTGTAGGTTTCAGCTGTAGGCCTGGAGCAAGAGAAGGGTGGAAAACGCGCAGTTTCTGCCGTGGATTCCCGACACTTGCGGCGATGAAGACCGCATCTTGAAGGATCTTTTCAAAGCGGTCATTGATCTCGCTGAGAAGCTTCTCCTTCAGCTTGGAAAACCTAAAAAAGAAAAGGCTAGGAATTAATGCTTTATTGCCAGTACAATTTACACAGACATCGTGATTTACTGAACTTTTCACGCATGGCGATTTCTTAGTTGTTTAAAGGTAACGTGGTTTAAATTATGATATTTCTTGCTTCAATCAGTAACGGACAGAGGTATGTATTGTTATGCGGGCGCCCTGTGGGGAAAGTCCGTCGTGTCTTAGAGACTATTTAGTGAGGCCTGCGCAATAATTCCAAGTTGTTACTTGGAAATGTGACGTGGAAATAGAGAAACGTTGTATTGTCGTGCTTGGCAATGGTCTAGCCCCGCTTTGCAACTGCACAAACGTTCTTCGTAAAAGTTAGCACTTAAAGCCAATGGCTTTTTATAGCATTAAAATTTTCGTAACAACTTTTTTAAAATTAAAATTAGCAAACAAAAATGCCTGTGGAAACCGTTCGGCGTCATGCAGGACGACGTGTGATTTCTGCGCAATTGTGGAAAAAGTGAAATGACCAAATAATTTTTCCTTGAGTGATTTAACTGAGCAGGAAGGCTTATTCGTGTGTTTTACATCTGAAACGCTTCCAGAATGTAGTAGGATGATGCGCCAAGTCAGGCCGTAATGAAAATACCGATGGAAAATATCAGTGCTCTCCGTCTAAGAACTTGGAAACGCATCCAAATCTCTCTCTCTCTCTCTCTCTCTCTATATATATATATATATATATATATATATATATATATTGCGAGAGTCGACGGGAACGCTGCTTGAGGTCCGCTTTATTTGCGAGCGTCGAGCACGGACACAAAAGGACAGCCACCGTTCCAGCAGCGGAGATGATGATCAACCGACGAGAAGGAAGATGAAATGAGGGATCATGAACGCGCACAATGTCTAAACGACAACGAAGCATAAAAGGGATATTGGCCGCTTCCGTTGCAAAACGTCGTCTTTGCCAATTTCACGCTCACTATATATATATATATATATATATATATATATATATATATATATATATATATATATATTATATATATATATATATATCTATATATATATATATATAGACAGAAAATAAGGGTTGGTAGTCGAGAAAATCTCGGAAAGCAAAGGGGAGGTTGTGGTGGGTCATGGAAAGAGATGAAGAATTTTTTTAGTCGAAAAGAAAGTGGTGAAAAATGCCCGCCGGGTTTGGCAGTCTTGGTGGCAGTCTTGGTGCCAAAGGGAGCTTAAGAGGGTTCAACGCTGGTCGACCACTCTCGGCATGTCGTAGACACTCGAGTCACAGCGCGGAGGTTAAAAAGAAGGTCCCCTTCACCCCGAGTAGTCCGAGTGGCGCTGGCTACCACCCCCAAGTGCAGGAAACAAAACTACCTTAACATAACATACCTGAGAAAAGGCTGGGAAAACCGCCCCGCCGGTAGCATAGTGGTTATCGCACCAGACCGGTATTCTGGAGGTCGTAGGTTCGGATCCCACCCGGCGGGCATTTTTTCACCACTTTCTTTTCGACTCAAAAATTCTTCATCTCTTTCTATGACCAACCACAACCTCCCCTTTGCTTTCCTAGGTTTTCTGGACTGCCAACCCTTATTTTCTGTCTTATTTCACGGAGCCCCTCATTTCCCATTTTCTGATTCGCTATATATATATATATATATACATATATATATGTTACAATGTTACAAGACGACGACGAGGATGAGGACAAGGAAGAAGAAGTAATGCAGGCGCGCGGCCAGCGCCGGTTCGGTCTCATGGCCGACATCTTGTAAATAGTGAGAATACATTGTTCGCCCATCTCATGGTTCACGTCCTTTGTCCTGCCACCACGTGACATGTTTGGTGGAGTGTGCGAGGCGATCACCTTCATCCTGGCCAACAGCATCTCGCCGTCTTGACTCCTGAAGCGATCTTCTCCAGGCTCTTGGAACGCGTCGGCATGCCCCAGCCCCGGTGAGCCATCACGGCATCTGTTCCCCAGCCCGAGCCCCAGCCTATGACGAGCCGAAATCAGCCAAGACGTGAGAAGCCGCGACCAGACAAGACGACGATGCCATCCCCCTGCCCCGTTCGCCGGCGCGTCTTCTCAAGGGCTTTGGACATTGCTTCATGACGTCGGCGGGCATGGGTGTTCTGGGGCCAGTGTTCACCAAGCTCTTCATCCTCACCGTGGTGGCAACGACGTATTCACTGTGTATTATAATTTCATCGTTCGTACTCACTACACTCGCTCATCTACTAAGGCCTCGACCGGGACGGTCGCCCTCGACGGCGGGGTAATGTTACAAGACGACCACGAGGATGAGGACAAGGAAGAAGAAGTAGGGCAGGCGCGCGGCCAGCGCCGGTTCGGTCTCATGGCCGACATCTTGTAAATAGTGAGAATACATTGTTCGCCCATCTCATGGTTCACGTCCTTTGTCCTGCCACCACGTGACAATATATATATATATATATATATATATATATATATACAGAAAGATAGGGCAGCAGTCTACAACGCCAAAGGAAGCATAGGGGTGTGGTTAGGCTCTTTTCTTTTTCACTACGGTTAATGAAGTAAACATTTTTTTTAATATACAGAAGAAAGAAAGAAAAACACGCGCCCAGAGTGGGGACCGAACCCACGCCTTTCGATTACATGTCGAATGCCTTACCATATATATATATATATATATATATATATATATATATTTCAATTTTGAAGAGCATTTTTTTGTGCGAGCGGTGTCACAGGCAACATTGCTTCTCTTGACCGAGCAATTCCTGCCCCAGCGGCAAATGAATTCGGAGCTACTTTACGAATATCGCAGTAAAAATACGGCAGTGGTTGCTACAGCGAGCAGTCCATGAAAGAAACTCTGCAACACTTTTTTCACCTTTTTTTTTAATATTGCCTAAGTGTTTTCAGAGCGCAGCCAACGAACACATGCAGTACTTAGATAGAATAGAGAGTTATAGCAGATCGGAAAAACGGTTCCGGTACGGTACACGGTAGCTGCTACGGGACCGTACCGGGAAGGCTCGTTTTTAGAGTTATAGCAGACCGTAACTACCGGCCATGCTACCGTGACTGGGAGCGACTTGTGTTGTACGTCGTTTGGCAATTTTTCGTGAGTCTGTGGCGCTTCCTGTGCTGAAATATTAGTTTTCAGTTCTCAAAAGCACTAAAGACAGTATTAGAAAAAAAAAGTTACAGCCGTTCCACTCTACGTGAAAACTGTTGGAAATGCAGAGCACTGATTCGCCATAATGGGCTGTAGCGCCGTTATCCGCTCACTGCTACCACCCGACGCATTTCAAATTTCCCGCCTTCGCAGTGCTCGCGCGCCCCCTGCCTGAAACTGCGCCAGCAGGAGTTCTGTTCTTTTTGTGCTTGTTTTCCCTCCCGCATCGCCGCCCGACGTTCACGAATGGCTGCGGCTTCTCGCTGGCGAAGTTCGGCGTCGGCGGCTCGCTTGCGGCGCTTGCGCTCAGCATCCGCAGCACGCCGCCGCGCCGCCTTCTCTTCCCGCGTAGACATTGTCGATGAAGTCGATGGTGAAACGTGAAACGTGCCGTGAACCCCCTGCCGCGGCTATGACGCAACGTGGAGCGGCTATGACGCAACGTGGCGCGGCTATGACGCAACACAATCCAACACAATCCACTTTAATCCAATCCAATCCAAACCAATCCAATCCAAGCCAAGCCAAGCCAAGCCAATCGAATCCAATCCAATGCCAGACCGACGGGGAGCGATGCGGACTACGGACGCCAACGCGGGTGACATCGTGAGTTACTTAGATGCTCTGCATTTAAAAAACATCCAACGCCTCTACGGAGATTCGAACTGCGACTGCGTGAACATGGAGCGGCATTTTAACTCTACGCCATTTCAATAGATGGCGCCAGTAGGTCAAGCTCAGTACATACGGCTGGCTGTTTCTAGTTTTTCGTTGTATTTGAGAGTCCATCGCACTGATACCGCCTGTTCCTCACTCGCCGATTTGTACACGGGCCCCATGTTGCTGTTAATACTAGTTAGGTAGCCGTATCGCCTTTATTTAACCTAAAAGAAGCTATCGGACATGCGCCGTTCGACGACGCAAGCCACGGCAGTTGGGCCGGGACCGTACGTTTCGCTTGCTCCTTGAGCTGTCAGAATCGCGTGGATTTCACTTGTTGCAACCTCATTTTTCTTAAACGATCTCATATTTACAATCCGTTCGACTAGGCGTGAGCCAATCGTACTATCCTAAACTCTTCCAAAGCGGCCGCCCGCTTCCGAACGATGGACACGGTATCTCGGTACCGCGCGGCCGAGTCGCTCCGGTATACGGTAGGGTTCTGCGCATGCGCGGTGGCGTCCAGACGGTAGACGTTACCGTACCGGAACCGTTTTTCCGATCTGCTATAACTCTCTAACATAACAGAATACCTCAGAAAAAACTGCTATAGGCCTCCTGCGCTGCCCAGGGGGCGCTGCGCAAGCGGCTTCCTGCCAGTACTTCCGGGTAGTACAAAGCTGCGTGGGTCCCATAGGATCCCGTGTTGACAGAAGCAAAACGAGGTCGACGCTCCCGATTATTTTGCGACGTGGTCACCAGCTCATCCCCGACGCGTCCGATCTATTTCAGCGATCAACTTGGCATTAGGGTAAAAAGCTTTGCAGCGCTAAACCCGTTTACAGCGCCGACGAAAGTGCCGGGAGCGTGACGGCGTCTGCTACTCGCAGGTTCACCGATCGATGGTCCTACGAAGGGAAATTTTAAGTAAAATTTCTAGTTTAAACTAATACTCTAGGTGACAAATACTTCTCAAAAACATCCGATCAAAAAAGAAGAGTGACGCAACCGGCGATGATCGTTCTTTAAAAAGCCAGCGAGTCCGGCGGACCGCAGGCTCGCCTGCTGCGGTGTGCCGCTCTTTTGCGTACCTGCACACTATGCGTGCACTTTCATTAAACAGTGCTCGTTTGCGTCGCCGTTACGAATACATGGTGCAGCGTTAGCTTGCCGTTTTGTTGCGTGTCTCAGTGACAAAATGCCGCGACCTGTTTTGCGATTCCGAAATTAGTGGCCGTAAAACAAAATGGTCGGGCGAACTAAGAGGCCGCTCGCTTTTCTTGTTTGCTCCCAGTTTACTTAATTATGCTCTTGCAGCATACATCCCCAGTTCGCACTTAATAGCCTAGAATGAGGGTCAGCAACGGCCGAGTTCCATGCGGCCGACACGGCGGAGGGCTGGACGGCAAATCAGGGGGGGGGGGGGAGGGGAAGGGGGGAGGGGGCTTTGAATGCAAAGAGAAAAAAATAAGCGAATTTCTAATAATATTTGACAATAATCTGGCGAAGTGTGAAGATGGGCGGGGGGGGGGGGGGCATTCAGCTGGAGGACGCCAATTCTTTGTTCTTGTCTCGCTGTCTAACTCCATTTGAAGTCAAAACTGTCGTGTCGGCGTTCAGATTCGACGACCCCTGCACTAGAAAACCAACACAGTCAGTGATGATCGTATGTAAATATTCGGGGCCCCGCGCCGTGTATGCGGCTGTGTTATGTTATGCTGTGTTATGTGTTATAGAAGTACACATATCTGCAGGCAGCGGGCGTGTGATTTGGTGCATGTTTTGCGTCCTTTAATAGCGCTTAATTTGTTTATTTATTTGGCGCTGTTGCCCCACTTACTCGCTAGTATACATGTACCCTGCCGTTCGTAAATCGTGCGGCGTAAAACGTTACGCAAGAATCATTTAGTTTGCGAAAATACCAAACAAAATTTCCACTCGTTTCAAAGGCGGTGCCAGGCCAGC